>CM068300.1:59388236-59473524 GCA_034768395.1 Linum lewisii
CCAAAAATTCTCCAGCATTCTCATCAAACCACTGACTAAACTCATCAACACCGCGGAGGCTGACCGCAGGAACGACCGGAGGCACATGGGAAGAAGAAGGCATGGTTTGGAGCAGACCCAGACGATGGCTGTTGGACCTGCTGCTTCAGAGTAAGCACCATGTCCTGCAATTGACCCATCCACTCCCGAGTGGCTGCAAGCTCTGTCTGCGTGTTTGCAAGCTTGGTCTCAGTGTCTGCGAGCTTCTGGCTGAGCTGGTCATAGGCTGCATCGGGGCACGAGCTGGAGTCTGTCTGGAAGTAATACTTCCAGTTGCGGTCGAGGCTGACTCGCATTGGTCCCGAATACTTATAATAACACAAAATTGATTAGTGAACATCATGCATAATTTTAAATTATTTTTTAAATTATGAATATGATAATAAATAATTACCAGGGCTTGAGTAAAGCGTCGACCATCATCCGGACATGACAACGGTGCTCGGGCTTGTTCAGAGCTCTTCTAGTGAGTCATTTGGACCCCCACTCCCGCGGACTCCTCAGCCTCCAAACGACGAATACTATCCTGAAATTTGAATTACAATAAGACAGTTATTTTCCTCTTAATTTAAAATTTCAAAAACACATTTACTAACAATAATCTGCTAACCATTATTGCTCCAGCATGCGCGCTCTTGGGTTCACCGTTCGGCCAATGTAGAACTTGATGAAGACTTGCCCCCTCGTAGGTCGCAAACCCGTTCTTCCGTGCTCGTCCTCAATATCAACCTCCAAGGTCTAGACCCTCCAGTATGGTTTTCTTCTAGACAAGCTCGTTGGCCTTGTTCCTGGCAACTGAATCCTGTACCAAAAAAAGGATGAAAAGTTCATTTTGGACGATTAGGGTGATTTGTTAATGAAATGGTTAATTTGGTAAAATACCTTTGAATTCTTGAGACTCTACATATGTGGGGGTATGCCAGCCAATCACTATCCGGACAACCTTGAGGGGGGTTTTGACGAACCCACTCGTAGGGAAGGTTGTTGTCCTTCAATAAACCATAAGCCAATTTGATGCTGAATTTACCATTCTCCTCAAGGCCCCCAAACAAGAACATCTTCTCCCGCATCGCTCCTAGGTGGTATCATTTCTCCAACCTGCAAAACCAGATCAAAAGGTAAGCAATTCTCAACTTTGGGGAAATCCCATGAGCCATCGGAAGACAGAAATCAGAAACAGAGATCGAAGGGTTGACTCCATGTATATCAAGCGCGAAATCGATGAGCGTCCACACCCGATTCCAGCCAGACATCTGTCCAAAATTTTGGTGTGTCTTCCATTTCTAATGCTCCATTGTAGTCCATTCAACGTCTCTTCCCAAACACTCAGAACACCTCTCCAAATAGCCGAGTAACCACTACGGCGTTTCAAGACACATCCCATTCGCGCTCTGCTTCATGTACTTCGTCAGCAGCACCTTGCCCCAAAGATCATCCTGTCTAGAAAGGATTCCCCAACAAATTTTTCATTAAGAAGCCTTATTCAGCTCCCTAGCACCCACAATCCGAGACCACCCATGCACTTAGGCTTGCAGACAGTTTGCCAATTCACATTATGGATCTTACGAGCACCATCCTCGAACCCCAAATAAAATTCCAAATTTTTTTTCTGTCGATTTGGTCGCAAAGAGAAACTGGCAGATACGTTGTCTGCATGAACAAAGCTAGGGATAGAATTAAGAACCGAGGTCGCCAGGGTAACTCTGCCGGCGAGCGAGAGATTCTCAGCCTTCCAACCTGCAAGCCTGTTATCTAGGCGGTCCAGAATGAAGCTGTAAGTTTCTTAGTAACCCGTCCATGAAGGATAGGAACGCCGAGATACCTTCCCAAATCCCTAGTGCACCAATTCCCAAAACCCTAACAATTTCAGATGCTTTGTATGCGCATATCTTGCAGAAGAACACACGAGACTTCTCATTATTCACACTTTGCCCTGAAGCACTGCAGAACTGATCAAGAATATCGTCAATCACCCTTGCCTGAGCCCGGGAAGCTTCACTAAACAAGAGAGGTCATCCACAAAGAAACAATGAGAAAGCGGTGTTCCTCCTTTTAACAAGATGAATAGGTTTCCAGTAACCAAACTGGACAGCTGACAGAATCATCCTGCTCAACCTTTCAATACATAAAGTGAACATTTCGGCGAGAGAGGGAAGCCTTGGCGAGACCTCTAGATGGAAGAAAGGCCTCCGAGCAAGAACCATTCCACAAAAACTTGAAAAGAGGCAGAATAACACACGCCATGATCACTCCAATCAAAATCTTCAGGGAATCCAGCTTGTTGCAGGGTGTCCCTGACAAAATCCCAATTGATTTTGTCATAGGCTTTCGCAAGATCAATTTTAATAATCATTGGTGCTTCTTTCCTCTCCAAGTATGAAGGGAATGCACCACCCCTGCACCATGATAATGTTATCCGTGATGTGGCGACTAGGCACAAGCTCTCTGAGAGGGGTGTGTAAGAGACGACATTAATCCCTTGATCATGTTAGCAATGCCCTTATTAATCGTCTTATACACCACATTACAAAGACTTATAGTCGGAATCTATAATATGTGCAGGATTCTGAGTCTTCGGGATGAGAGTAATGAGCGTTTCGTTAACAGCAGCAAATTTTGTCAGGAAACCCAAAGCAGCTGCTGACCGAATTCAGTAAAGCTAGACCTCCACACGTTCCAGCAATGGTGAAAAGAAGACAAGGTCCAAAGCCATCTTTTCCCGGGCCCTTCAGAGCACCCATGCTCTTGACTGCACTGTGAATTTCCCCCACTGACACCCTCTTTGACAAGCTAACCCGATCATCCTCGGATATCAATCCTGAGAAACCCATGAGCCTCCCGGCTGCAGTGCTCTGCCCTATATAAAACTCTTGAAATGGGTTGGTACCATGTTCGAGAGTGCTTCCTGATCTTTCAATCCAAACCCCAAGGTCATTCCTAAGGGGCTTAATACGATTAGCCGCTCGCTGTTTCAGAGCAGAAACAGGAAAAAATAGTGTTCTATCTCCCTCCACAATCCACTTAGCCCTAGACTTCTGAATCCAGAGAGCTTCCTCCTGCCCCCAGGACCAACTCCAACTTCGCCCGAATGTCATCTTCACTCGCTCTATTCAGATCGGACGAAACCGCCAAAAATGCGGGCCTCCGCCAGCCGTAGTTGGTCGACAAGCTTCGCTTCCTTTTTAAAAATGTTGCCAAAAACATTTTTATTCCACTTCTTCAATGTGGTCGTCAAGTTCTCTAAGTTTTGAGTGAACTCAGTACCTGCACCCCAGGAGGAAGACACGACAGGATTTAAAGCTTGCATGGGACAACCAGGCAGAAATAAAACGAAGGGCTTATTATTGGAAGAAAACACCTGGTAGAACGGGCATAAAACAATAGGCCTGTGATCCGATTTAAGTTATGAAGATGAAGCACCGAGGATTCCGGGAAACTGCCCCTCCAATAGCTATTAACAAGGGCTCGATCGAGCCTAACAATAATTGCCATCCTAGACCAAGTAAATTTAGGTCCGGACACGGGAATATCCATAAGCCACACATCTCCACCATGTCGATTAAAGATTTATTCCTTGGACGAGAGAAGGGAGAGCCCCCTTGCTTATCCTCGACGGACAGAATGGAGTTAAAATCACCCAAAAAACCGCCCACGGTGACACCATAACCCACCGCAAGATTCTTCAATACATCCCAGAGAAGGATCCGACGAGTAGGGCTAGGCTACTAGAACGCCGTAAGAAAATACTTAGAACCACCATTGAGGCACCCTCCGCATGAAGAATTGGTCCCCGAAATCCAAAATTTGAGAGAACAACCGGAGGATCCCAGAAACCGACACCTCCCCTAAAACCCCAGCTTCAGCACGAAAAGAAGAGGCAAACCCCCTTTTAATCCCCTTTCTTCCTCCGTTGCTAATCTTGGGTTCTACAATAATCAATAGAAAAACGGTTGCTTGCAAAAAGATTTAAAGACGGAAGGAATGCCTTATGGGCCGCGCCCCGACAAATCCAGATGAAAATATTGTAAAGCATAAAAAGGAAAAAGAACTCCCTGAACAAAGAACTTGGACGACAAGCATCCTAGTCGGCCAGTGCCCTCCCCCTGTAATGTCGTCCACAAACGAATTTGGTTGGTAGTCACATGTACTCAGGACGGCCCCCCCCCCCCCGTAGCTTTCCTTTTGGTATCCCATGTTACTGACCGTTGGAGGGAATCGCCACCTTCTTAATTGATTCCTGAATCAATTCCTCCACCAAATCCTCAAGGTTTTTGAACGGGTTATTGCTTTTTCCCTTTCCATCCACCTTTTCGGAGCCGCCTCGCCGCGGGGGGTTGAGCTTAGCTTCGCCTGACCTGACCGCGAGGTGCTTTTCACCTTCACCAAGGCCCCGAATCCTCGTCCACTTCTAGCCTTTTGCCGTCCAACTCCACCCCCCCAAACACCGGGTTGGAGGAAAGTCTTTCGAAGCATTGACCAACCTCTTCACCTTTTGGCCCGGGCAGCCCCCCTTTCCTCATGGCCATAGCACCCCAAGAAAACAAAAAGTATGTAACCCTTGTACCCGATCCGCGAACCCTCCGCCCAATCGTTTTCGAAGAAGAGGTTGGGTAAAGCCCAACTCCACAAAACGGGCGAAATTTCCTCTGCTCCCGGCGTAGTATGTCGATGCGAACGGGGTACCGATCCTATTACCAACCCTTTAAGATACATAATCGAATACCAAAGGAAGACCCGGCAATCGGGTCCAAACCTCAAGGTTGACAGGATAATCGCTTTCGGTCGGAAGACGACGCCAATTCTGAAGCCCATGTGGTCCCCACCTCCAAGGCCCCCAACATGCACGAAAATATCTCAATCGACAAACCTTCCACAAAAAAGCCCACCCAACATCAGACCTACAAAAAAAGGGGGCTTTCCGCGTCGCTTGTTGAAAGGAATTTAGCGCGGTCGACGAAAACCGCGCTAAACCCTTTTGACCGCGTTTGAACAAGGTTTACGTCGGCACTACGCCGACGCTAAATTTTGCCCAACAACGACGCTAAAACGAAACCGGATCAACCCAAGGGCGTAACCCGACCTTTTTTGGGTCGGTTTTTTTGGGGGAAAAGTTTGCGCGAATGCCGACCTTTAAATGAACGGAATTTGGCGTCGGTTTCCGTGCCCAATTTTGCGCGGTCATCGACCGACGCTAAACTCCCAGGGATATAACCCCTCCGGACGCAGAAATCATTTGTGCATTTGCAAACCCCCTCAACTCCCTTTAACTCCCTAAGGTATGTTTTTCTATTTCAATGTGTTGTATTTATTGTGAATTAGTTAGTTATAGGGTTTTAGGGTTATTGTTAGTTTTGTTAGGTTGTGAACTAATAAAGTAGGGTTTTGATTTTTATTTCAGTTAGCAATTTAATTTATTTAAGAATTTTGTGCATTATTGTTAAGATTTTAAATTTTTGTGGTTTCCTTGGTAGGTGTAATCATTGGCTAGGAACAGCGGTGGGTGTTCACGTTTTTTCCTCTTCTTTGGTTTTGTTTTAATATAATTTTGCAATTGTGTCGTCTCATTGTTTTTTTTTGTTTGAGGATCATTATGCTTACGTTTACTAATTGTGTCGACATTTTCATGACCGTCTTCCTTTATCCTCCTATCCTTTGTTTCGCGTCCATCCCAGGGTAACGGTATGCATTTTTTCATGTTATTAGCTAATTGCTTGTTTTTTTTATTTGGAATTGCTTAAATATGTTAAATTGCTTGTCAATTTTTTTGAATTCTATGTTAAATTGGATGTTAAATTGGTATTAAATTGTTATGTTTTAATTCTTGCAATTAAAATGATATGTTTATTAAATTTTTTTTGTTATTAATCTTGCAATTAAAGTCTATTTATGAGTTAGTTTTTTTTTATGTAATTTGCTAGTTATTAACTAATTTGTTACTTTATTATGAATCAAAATAAATAATTATATTGTATGTCTCATTATTACCTAAATAATATAGCTATATTGTTAACTGATAGATATTACATTTAACTTTCTAAATTAATTCCATCACCTACATAAATCAGGCATCTCCAAAGGATAATCTTGGATAACCAGCAGGTTGTCACAGGGATGGGGATGGTTTAGAAATCTTTTTGAATTTCGCTTTCGCGCATAATCATGAAGGAGAACAAATAATTTGTCCGTGTCCAAAATGTGGAGTTCAAGAAATGGCTGTATAGGGATGATGTATACGAACACTTGCTTCGCAGCCATTTCCCACAACAACACTGTTTGGTATCGACATGGAGAGCGCCTTATTGCTGAATCTTCTCAGAGTGCAAATGCAGTAGTGCAAAACATGAGCATACTAGAGCATTTCGAGATCTGGTTAATGATGCTTTTGGTGTTATTCCAGAGGAGGTCAGTAGTACAATACAAGCCTCTGAAGATATTGTTATTGGTAATGAAGTAGAAAAATGTTGTAGAAGATGATATGAACACTGTATTTGAAGATCACCCCCATTGGAGAGGATGACATGAGCTACCCGAAATGACAAAGAGGAGCCGGATGAGACCAATGTCAACTTTAGTGATTTAATGAAGGATGGAGAAACACCTTATATGAAGGATGTACAAAGTTCTCAAAATTATCTTTCATCTTGAGGCTTTATCATATCAAGGGAATGCACAACATCAGCGATAAAGCAATGTCGTGATCATTGAGTTGTTGCATGACGCTTTGAGTTTGCCAACATACCGAAATGGGATATGGTGCAAAGAAAATGATCTCAAAATTTGGAATGGGGTACACGAACATTGATGCATGTGAGAATGACTGTATGCTGTTCTGGGGGAATGATTTAGAATAGAGTGTTTGTAAGATTTGCAAGCAGTCCAGATACAAAGATGATGGGCATGAGGGTGTTAAGTCAAGAACATAAGAAAAAACGAAAAGCGATGAAAACATATCGCTACTTTCCCTTGATTCCGAGGTTGAGAAGGTTATTTATGTGTCCTAACAACAGCTAAGAGTATGGTGTGGCATTCTACAGAAAAAGTTAGTGACGGAATGCAAGGCATCCACGAGATGGAGAAGCGTGGATAGACTTTGACAATAGATACCCTGATTTTGCATCTGATCCTAGAAATATACGCCTTGGTCTTGCTACTGTTTGGCTTCAATCCATTTGGGAATATGAGTCTTAGTCATAGTACGTGGCCTATTATTCTTATGCCATATAACACGCCTCCATGGGAATGCATGAATCAACAGGTATGATTTGTAAGTATCATCCCTGGAAAAAAAGGGCCCTGGCAATGATATTGAATCTACCATACAACCTTAATCGATGAGCTCAAAATTTTGTGGGAAGGTGTAGAAGCATAGATGCAGCCAAAAAGGAGGTATTTCAATTGAGAGCTTCCCTAATGTGGACTATTAGTGATTTTCCCGGACTGTCCGTATTATCTGGTTGGAACACTTACACAGGGCAAGCTTGTCCAACTTGTAATTTCGACCAAGTACCGTTACGGTTGGGCGGCAGTTTGAAAAACTGTTTTCATAGGAAGTCGACGATTTTGCCTGCAAATCATCCTTTCCGACAACAAAAGTCTAAATTCAATGGTGATGTCGATTTCAGAGAGCCAACCAAACTTTATCTGGCTCTGAAATACTGAAACAGGTGGAGAATGTCACTGTCACTTTTGGGAAGGGCGAGTGATAGTGAGAAGGGTGCACCGCCAAGAAGAGGTCTAGAAGTGATGGAGGGAACAAAAGGCAGACAGAACAATGGAAGAAGAAAAGTTGCTTCTTTCAATTGCCTTATTGGGAGTTCAATAAATTGCGACACAATCTCGAGTTATGCACATAGAGAAGAATGTGTGTGACAATATTCTTTACACTTTGAAAAAATGACAAAGATCGAAGTAAGGATCATCTGAAAGCAAGGATGGATTTGAAAATCATGAAAATTAGAAGAGATTTTGGCCAAGACCAGATGGAAGAACTTGTCCAGCAGCTATATACACATGGGCAAACGAGAAATTCAAACAATGCTAGAGACCTTGAAAGATATTCCGTACCAGACGGATACTCTAGCAACATATCCCGGTGCGTTGATGTGGAACACCGGAAGATATTGGGTTTGAAAACTCATGACTGTCATATCTTAATGCATGAGTTATTACCTTTGTCCATTCGGAATGTATTGCCATCACAAGTCTCTTCGGTGGTTGGTCGAATTTTGTTCTTGCATGAAGCAATTATGCTCAAAAGTGGTCCATGTTTTAGGGTTTGGATACGCTACAACAACGAATTGCTGTAGCCTTGTGTCGTTTGGAAATGATATTTCCACCATCATTCTTTACAGTCATGGTGCATCTAGTGGTTCACTTAGCCGAGGAAGTGAGACTTGGGGGACCAGTCTATTATCGTTGGATTAAACAACCGACGCTAAAATTTAGCGTCGTGAATTTTGGCGTCGCTTTTCTGACCGACGCTAACAGCTTTGGCGTCGGTCATCAACCGACGCTATACCTCCCGGTTTTGACCGACGCTAAAGTGCCGGATTTTTGTAGTGAGATATTCGCACATTTCCTTTCTTACCCAGATTTGGGGAATCTTCCTACTCATAAAGGAGTAAGGAAAGCTTTTCCCAAGCGTGTTGATAATCACAGCATTGTCGAACTTCCTTCGAACTCTAATTTTCTCATCATCGGGTATACGGATAGTCGGACAACGAGGATTTTATCATCCTCCTCCTCCGCATCTGATTCATCGGAGTAGCACAAAACTTGATCGGCATCCGAAGACTCCCAGATGCCCGCGACTTTGTCTCTGAACGAGACTTCCTTAAACGGAGAGGGTGGTTTGCTCCTTCTCTGAGAGCTGAGAACCCACCCGTTGTTCACCCATCTCATCGTCGCATCTAGCTCGCTTGACAATCTTAACCGGAGTTTCCCCCCGGGTCGGCATCTAAGGACGCTGTAGACATCACGCCGACAAACAAAGAAACAGAGCGACTCTTCTAAGCTTTTTTTTCCAAAGAAAAGTCTACTTTAACAATATATTAGTCAATTATTCACCAGACTCCACCTTGATGGGTCTACTTTAGCTCTTGGGGGTCGACTTGATGGGAGGACATGTTAGGCCAAAATAGTAAATACATGGTTTAATTTAATCTTTTAAATCAATAAGACGACTAAGGTTTAATAACGTCACACAGACCTCAATAAATAAGCAATGTGGTATTGTGGTCATCATATTCCCGAGACCATATCTCACTAATCCGGCCAAGCTATGTTGTCCACTACATATGGATGGAAAGATAACGAAATTATCTTTCCATAGCCGCCGCCCTTGCATCAATCGAAGTTCGTATGAAAGATTTATGATCAGAATACTATACTGGACAAAATTAGAACGAAAATGAGTCGAAGGGTGATTGGGCAAAAAAAAAATGATGTCATGGCCCAACTTATGTTGTTTAATTATTAAAGTAATTAATGGCGTAATAAAGCCATTTGATTTTTTTTATATTTTTCCAAGGTGGTATTTGCTCAAATATTTTTTGTGTGTTAACAATTTTCCGTCTAATCATTGCTTTGTTATATGGTGGATCGTACTGTCAATGTGGATACCAAACAAGTACTGATCTGTACGGAAAGTTCACCTTCGAGTTCCCTACGTTGAGACCATCTCGAATGTTAAATATCAGATTACCATCTCAAATTGTCAAATTGCCATATTTAAGTATGTGAAACGTTGTTTTTCTCCAATGATGTAGTTTTAAATTTAAAACTGTACTTTAATTTTATGATTAACATTCATATTACTGTAGATTCTTCTATTTTCCTTCAATAATTCATTCATAAATTTTACATAGTTAATACTTATTAATTATTACGAACATTTCGATATAATTTTTTCCAGAATTATTACATTAAAAATTTGAATAGCGCGACTCGTCTAATTTGCGGCTTAGTTTCCTATCGACTCACCACCTGGTTATTCTCCTCTCTCCTCGTTCCTGCCATATGCTTGAATGCTTCTCTAATCCATAATGCTATGATCGTTCTAACAAAGCTAACAAGCAGCACTTATAACAAAAAAAGGCGAGACAAAAAAGTTAGAAATAATCAAACCAAAATTAAGGCGAGAATCTTGATCACATGTAATCTTAGCATACCTTTGAAAATTTGGTTTTATCTTGCATGGAACTACGCAATGTTGGTAAAACAGAATGTCCACAATAACAAAAGGTGATAATGCTAGTAGCAGTTACCAACCCTTGCCATTTTCGTGGAACCCAACTTAGTCAAGTTGTCCCCTTCTACTTCTACTAAGTAGAGTTCTAAATATAAAAATATGATAACTAAAAGCCTTCCCTTATTACCATATGCTGCTTCATATGCAATAAGGGGAAAGGTCTTTATATTGTCATTGGATCCATATAAGGTGCTACTCTTTGGAAATACCAATTTGAGATTTGAAAAATGAGAATACAGTTAGTCAGTACACAAAACAACAAGCTTAGTGCTTCTCTTCAGTTGTAGAGACACCAGCAACGACAATGATCGAGGATCATCAGTGTTCAATGTGAAGAATCAGATGACATTCATTCTGTTTGGTAAGCTGATACCTGCCCTATTCAATAGCTTTGCAGAAGCTTCCTTCGCTGCTGCAATTACTTCTTCCTGCCAATGTATTACAATGAAAAATTAATGACCTCTATTCTACTCTTGCTAGACTGTCACTACTTTTCTTTTCTTTCTACAAATTAGTCAAATTACCTCATCTACATTCATAATCTTCTTATCCTTCATAATCCATTTCCCATTACACATTACTGAAGCGATATTCTCTGTTCTCATGCTATAAACAAGGCTGGAAATGCTGTGGGGGTGTTAAAGCAATCAGTCAGCACAAGTGGTAAAATTTGTAGCTATCATGGCACATGAATGGAAACTCTGAGCCTACTAATTTCGTACCTGTCATGTGTGGGAACCATAGACCAAGAGTTGGGATTGATCACGATTAAGTCAGCCTGGCCAATAACACAAACCAAAAATATCATATTGCCTGTTGCTGATTAAATGTTAGTAAAAATAAAGACCAAAGGTTGTTGCTACTATGAACTCTAACCTTTTTGCCAACCTCCAGTGATCCTATCTCGTCATCCCAAAGTACTGTCTTAGCACCATTTATGGTTGCCATGCTAAGAACTGTTTCTGCTGGTAGAGCTGTTGGATCCTCGTTCCATTTGCGTGAACTTCCCGTCCTTTGTTAATCAAAGAAGCTAGATACATTTCATCAACTGCAAAATTAGATGAAAAAAAACAGAACTATCACAACCAGGTGATGCAATATATTTATTAGTTCTTATATAGCATTGATTGGAAAGTAAAATGCTCAAAGCCGTGCTCAAGAAGGGTAGTGTTTGTTTTTAGTGTGCAAACTCCAACGTTTTCTGTAGGTCAAAC
Source organism: Linum lewisii (assembly GCA_034768395.1). Lineage (NCBI taxonomy): Eukaryota > Viridiplantae > Streptophyta > Magnoliopsida > Malpighiales > Linaceae > Linum > Linum lewisii. Next base: position 59,399,739 of record CM068300.1, read on the forward strand.
ACAAAAACAAGACAGACAATTCTATAATAAATGAACCCAGAAATAGCGCTGTACCCATGCTCATTCTATTATTAGATGGAGCGCCATCCGTTCCCAAGGAGACACAAATGCCTGAGTGAAGCATCTCTTTGATTGGGGCAAATCCAAGCATTCGCATTGCAGCAGCAGGGCAGTGAGATACCTTGACTCCAGCTCTAGCAAGGAAACCAATCTGAAAGAATCATAGAAACGGCCGAAAGCCATTAGATCATGATTGGAAGCTACTGAGCTCACAGCTAGAAGCTAACCAGGTTTATTTGAAGAAACCTCATGGAAGGCAGTTTATTACCTCCGCATCGTCGACCCACACAGTATGAGCTGCGAGTAAGTTATTCTGCAGGAACTCTATCCCCTCCAAGAATGTAACAGTTCCATGCCCAACTTTCCGTGTATCCTTCACGAACTGGTTCTCATATGGTATCTCTGTAATGTGCTATAAATAGAAAGGTGAGCGCAAAATCAGCAGTTTCTGGAGCATTAATTCCTCACGGACTAATAACGAAGTCGAAGATAAAAAGACAACAAAAGGAGGAGCTGAATACCATGTGGATACCAGTTTTCAGATCCCTAGCTGCGTCTCTTGTTTCAATGAGTAGGCGATCAGTTGAATTCATGATTTGCCTGATTCCAAACCACACCCTAATCCGCCCATCAGCAGTGTTATTGTGCTTGTCGTGAACTCCTTTTGATACTGAGATTGAAGTGAGGAAAGGAGATACACTTCAGTTCACGATGCTTACCAATTCAAAATTACCCAAAAAAGAAGAAGAAAATCCAGATTGATTACTTACTCGGAGGACAAGGAATACGTCACTCATAATGAACTAAGATCTAGGTTATTCCTAACCTGAATACACTCATCAGTAGTTCGATTCGCCCAAGAAGGGGGCAACCCTTTACCACAGTCCATGATTGACTGAGTTAAGCAGGCTCGTAAGCCAAGCTTATCAACTGCCCGAGCCATTCCCGAAACATGCTGCCCTCCTGCTTCAGCAAAGCAAGTAACCTAGTAGAACAAAAGAGTCTCATACATTTCATCGAGAGGAGAGAAAGAGTATTAGATGAAGAAATGGAGAAGGCCTACGCCAGAGTGTATGAGTTCGATTCCGCAGAGCAGAGTGGAGATATAAGAATCTTCCTCGGTCATACTTGATTCATAAGGCCAAATTCGATTGTGCAACCATGTCACCAGATCAACATCATCAGCTATCCCTCTGCCGAGCTGCTGCGAGGTGTGGACGTGGGTGTTGATGAAGCCTAATCGGAAACAAAAAACCTCGACATCTGAAATCAAATACTGGAAGGAGGGAAAGCGAAGAGCTGAAAAGCAGGGAAGATGGAGTGAGTACCGGAAGTAGGATTTGGCCGTGGAAGTCAACGATATCGTCTGCGACGGAAGAGAATTGAGAAAGAATATCGGAAGACTGGCCGATGGATTTTATAAGATCCTGTTCGATAACGATTCCTCCGTTTCTGAAGACTCGCCGGTCACCATCCATAGTAACAATCATAGCATTATGGAAGACGGTGACGAAGTTGTTGGTCCGGCTGATCTCCATTGTTTTTCTTCTTTCGTCTCTTCCTTCGGCCGAGAAAGTTTTTGACTGAGGACTCACTTCAAGCAACTAGCGAGTGAATCGAACCACTGGTGTTGGGCCGTACTAAAAGAAATTTGGCGCACACTGCACGTTTAATATTAGAGCTGGCAAAATGCTGACCCGACCAAGTAAACCCGCCAGCCCGCCCGGCCCAGCCCGACCCGTAGCCCGATTGACCAAAAAGTCAACAATCCAACCCGCAGCCCGATGAACCCGCAACCCGATGAACCCGCAAACCCGATGAACCCGCAACCCGACTAACCCGCAACCCGACGAACCCGCAACCCGACGAACCCGCAACCCGACTAACCCGCAACCCGACTAACCCGCAACCCGCCCGCCCGACCCGAATAACCCGATTGTCACACAATTCATAATATTCAGTGATTCAAATATCAACATTATGTCATTATTGAAGATATAAAAAATTTCATCTACTTCTGACTTCACCAAGTTTATTTCAAAAATAATTAAATTAAAAACAATATATATATAACATCCGGACAAAGGTTTAAAATCTGTTAGCTCTTAGTAGTTAGCAGCACCAACAGTGTTAAAAATCTAACGAACGTTGACTATATTTGTCATTTGACATAAAAGTAAAACGTTTGGCCTAAGAATGTCATAAAAAGGAAGTGGCTAGATTTGATATTTTTTTTGAAAGAATTAACTAAATTTATAAATTAGTCTAATATTAAACCCTAGACCTTAAAAACTAAATTATATTCAATTTTATTTCATTTATTGTAAGTATATGTAATTTATGAAAATGAATTATTATTTTTAATATATGAATAGCGACTGCAAGCCTTAAGCCTACCAGCCACGAATAAAAATTTAATATTATTTTAATTATTTATCACATAAAAAAATTTATATAAAATTTTGCAAATTGTAGTTGAGAGTTCAGACTAGTAAGTAGTAACCCGTGGGCAACCCGAAACCCGCAACACCAACAGTGTTAAAAATCTAACGAACGTTGACTATATTTGTCATTTGACATAAAAGTAAAACGTTTGGCCTAAGAATGTCATAAAAAGGAAGTGGGTAGATTTGATATTTTTTTTGAAAGAATTGACTAAATTTATAAATTAGTCTAATATTAAACCCTAGACCTTAAAAACTAAATTATATTCAATTTTATTTCATTTATTGTAAGTATATGTAATTTATGAAATTGAATTATTATTTTTAATATATGAATAGCGGCTACAAGCCTTAAGCCTACCAGCCACGAATAAAAATTTAATATTATTTTAATTATTTATCACATAAAAAAATTATATAAAATTTTGCAAATTGTAGTTGAGAGTTGAGACTAGTAAGTAGAAACCCGTGGGCAACCCGAAACCCGCCCGGCCCGAGACCGATGAACCCGCAACCCGATGAACCCGCGACCCGACTAACCCGCGACCCGACTAACCTGCAACCCGACTAACCCGCAACCCAACGAACCCGCAACCCGACGAACCCGCAGCCCGACGAACCCGCAGCCCGACGAACCCGCAACCCGACGAACCCACAACCCGATGAACCCGCAACCCGATTAACCCGACCCGTGGCCCGCCCAGCCCGCCCGTTTGACAGCTCTATTTAATATCAGTTTTGGTTTGATTCGAAAGAAGAATTACGATCAAAGTGAAAGGTTGAAATTGTGTTTAAATGAAAATTATGAGAAGACTGAAGCCCTGATCACTATAAATTATCTAAAATTTTATAATTTATGGAATTTTCAAATTTACATAATTATAATTCATAATTGAAAGGTTGAAATTGTGTTTAAATGAAAATTATAAAATTATATAATTTTATAATAATAATTGTGTTCATTACTTTAGTTGAATTACAAATTATGCATACTTCTAGATTCAAGTGAATCACATATAACACTCGTCTAAACTCGACTAATTACTAGCAGGCCACACCTCTATTCCACCAATCTCCACACAATCGTCAGAATGTTGTGGTACAGAATCCATACTAAATATGACTATACACCAATAACCTCATTAATCATATTGCTTAATAATGAAATAAGGCCAAATAATAATGGGTGAGCAAGAACACATAATCAATATACAAATGATATGAAACGTAAATTCACCAATCGTAGAGCTCATAAACATGATAAACTTTAAATCACTATTTAAGAAAGGCATATGTGATTATGATAGGGCAGCAGATCCGGCTACAACCCTTTCCAAGGGTTGGAAGCCTTCCAATTTTTTCTCAACCATTAGATCACACTTTGACTCTTTGACCAATCTAATGGTCTAGATTATTAGGGATATTTAGGACTTTACACACACCATTTAATTTTTATATTTAGATTAATATATTAATATCTATAATGACCAGCCGGTGACTCTCCGATGACTTTTCCGGCGGGCGGCCGCCGGTGCCGGCGACTTTTCCGGCGAGATTTTTTTAATTTTTTTTTCTTTCAGTTTTTGTTTTTACTTAAAAAAAATACTAGTTAACACCTTCTTTTGCTGTTAACTAGTTAACAATGTTTTTTAACTGATAACTAGTTAACATCGTTTTTTGTTAATAACTTGTTAACAGATTTTAACCTGATAACTAGTTAACGAATAATCATATAATCAAAATTTTAACGAGATTTTTTGTTAACAGGTTATCTAACTAGTCATGTTTTTCTTACCTAGTTAACTAGTTAATAGTTTTAGGTGATAACGTGATATCAACATTTATCTAAATTATTTAACAGGTTACTCTGATGTTAACTAGTTAACAAATTAGCATAATTAGTTAACTAGATAACTTATCGAGTTAACTAGTTAACATCATGACTAGAATAACTAGTTAACATGGTTTGTAAACTGATAACTAGTTAACAACGTTTTTTGTTTGATAACTTGTTAACAGATTTTAACTTGATAACTAGTTAACAAGATTTTTTGTTAACAGGTTATTTTAACTAATTAACATTAAGATAACTAGTTAACATTTTATTAAGATGATAACTAGTTAACAAACATGACTAAGATAACTAGTCAACATTTTTTAAAGATGATAACTAGTTATTAAATTAGTTAACTAGTTAACCAATCGAGTTAACTAGTTATCTAATCGAATTAACTAGTTAACCATTCGAGTTAACTAGTTATCTAATCCTAGTTAATCAATTAAGTAGTTAACTTATCAAAATATATTATTCTTAATTATTTCAAAAGATTAAAATATTTACAAATGCCAAAATACCAATGTTATCTAAACCAGACCGGACCAGCCGGTTGAACCGGTAAACTCGGTGACCGGCCTTCAATCCGGTTCGGTCGGAGGTTGAAAACTGTCCGGGCGAATTGTGTATATTTTTTGGGTCGACCCGTTGAAATCGGTAAAACCGGTTGACCCGGATTACACGGTTTCTGCCGGTTGAGTTTCATCGACGAGAAAAAAAAAAAGAAGAAATCAAATCAGAAAACGGGAAAAGTCTCTCCGATGGGTTGCATATCAACACTAAACCCGATTTGTGTCAAGTTCTCAGATCCAAGCTTGAGCGAGTTGCTTCACTGAAGCTACTGACGGCAACATCTCCGATTTTTCCCAGATCCGCTGACATCACTCAGTCGTTGACCTCGAATCCAAACATGGAGAGCCAAACAAGAAGGGAAATGAAGAAGATGATTAACACGAGAGGAGTTTCAGGAAACTTGATTAAATCTGATTATTTATTTAGAGTTTGATTTAGAAAGTAAGATGAAAAAAAGAACAGTTATCAACTGCACATCGCACAGAGAAGGGAAGGAAAGAAGAAGGGAATGAAAGTGAAACGGCGCTGGGATGGAGGCTGATAGGGTAGGTTAGGTTTAGGGGGAAATATGAATATATATATGACAGGAATTTTACAATTTAATACCTATAAATTAGGTAATATCCGGTAATACCTATATATTAAAGAAGTAGGCACAACAGTTTTCTACCCCAGTTTTTACGGTCTGATCCCGGTCGAACCTTAAACCCTTGAACCTTTCATATGACCAGTTTGATGTCCGGTCCGGTCTTCACAGCATTGCAAAATACCAAACAGACTGCAAATCTGCAATAGTTCATTTTCAATTATTAATAAACAGTCTTCAGAGTTTTATAATTACAAATCAGTCACTTAATTTTTTAAACTGCAAGTTGCTCCTTCTTCTTCATCCCCACACTCCAACCGCTGCTTCACGGTGCCCCTCGGCTCGGCTACTGCTCCACGGTGCCACGACGCCACTTCGGCCACAGGCTCTTAGAGGCGTAGTCTTCGTCGAAATTACGATGGAAATCGTTTCACCAATGGCGGCTGAAATATTGGGAACGAATCTCGGGGAGGTAGGGAGAGAACGAGAGGAGAACGGTCGGCGACGCTGGAGGAGATGAAGCTGCTGGCTGGTGAAGCTTTTGGAGAATGGTTGGTCGACGAGACGGTGTTTTTGTTAGATGTAGCGGCAGGGAAAAGGGGGAGTGAGTTACTAGGGTTTGTTTAAATTTTTTTAATGACCAAAATGCCCTCCGGTTTTTGGTTGGAACTGGTCCAACCTTTAAAGGTTGGAGCCGGATCCTGAGCCATTATGATAGGTATGCCACTATATAACACAACAACCTCTATGGTGACTGATTAACCCATGTTATAAACTGAGTGACTAATTTAAAAAATTGTTTTGCTTCTGTCCTTATTAAAAATTGATTTTGGTTTGTTGAGAGTGGGGAGGATGTGAGGATTTTGCGGATCATATTGGGAGACCAAGGTTTAAATTTGGTCTACTAGACCAAATTGATATCAGCCATCGGATCTGAATGAAGGGTGAGGATTGATTTGAACAAATTAAATGCAATAACTATATATAAATATAAATAAGGAAAAAAAAAAAACAAATCACGGAAAAATTGATCAAAATCCATTATTGGATTCCCCCTGATTACACGCCAATAATCCCTCGAATCCCAAAAACCCTTGTTTCGTATTCTTCCCCACAGCTACGAAATCGACGCCGCCAAAACTCCAACCCGATTCCACCAAGCCGGTGACGGCGACGCAACCCCTCACGGTGCCGCCAACTCTCTTAGGCGACTCCACCAAGGCGGCAAAGGCGACGAAACTCCTTACGGCGATAGCCGATGAAACTCCTCACGGCGACGGCGACGAAAATCCTCACGGCGACGAAACTCCTCACGGCGACTACGACGAAACAGTTGACCCTCCTCCCTCTAATTTTCCTAATCTACTTCGAAGTCGCCGGTGGCCCTTATGGTGAAGAACCCGCCGTCCAGGCCGTAGGACCACTCTTCGCCATCCTTGGATTCTTAATCTTCCCTTCATCTGGAGTATCCCAGAAGCCCTAATCACTGCCGAGCTCTCCACCACTTACCCTGGAAATGGTGGTTTTGTAATCTGGGCAGATCAAGTATTTGGACCCTTTTTTGGATCCATAATGGGATCCCTAAAATTCCTCAGTGGAGTCATCAACGTTGCCGTTTTCCCCTTCCTTTGCATCGACTACTTGAAGAAGGTATTTCCTGCTCTCGATTCTGGTTGGCCCCGTAATGTTTCAATCATAGGCTCTACCTTAGCCCTCTCGTTACTCAACTATTCTGGGCTAGCAATCGTGGGTTATTTTGCTGTGTTTCTTGGTATTGTGTCCCTGTCCCCCTTCGCGAAGTAGATTAGTACAATCTAGCGATTGATGCACTAGGACAGTTAGATTTGGTTTGGGAAGCCAATGTACTAGGACGATTAGATTTCGAGAAATTTATATACATGAATATATATATACAGTTGATGCACATGAAAACACATATATGTACCCTTCAGAATGCTTCTACCAATAAATCATAAATACTCAAACGCATCGAACAATTATATTGTGTAGCTATCGTTTTGTCCAAATTAATGTACTAGGATATTGACATTATTCTTGGTTGAGTGCATGTACTAGTACAATCTTGCGATGATGTCTGCACTAGGACAACTCTATACATGTATCACATCCCTACACTTGACTATGTTGAAGTTAACGTTTTTTTTCTAATTTTGCAGAAATAATGCCAGAAACTCTATACACTAAATGCAGTCCGAATAGGATTGTAGAAGTGCTGAAGGGTTCTCCAAGCGAGCGTAAATTGAAAGAATTAAGAAAGATGCGGTTTAGTGGGAACCAAACATTAAGACTGACACTAATGGCGTTTGCACTAGTGCAGTTCAGATGCATGATTAGCCAGTCGGTGGAGCGTGTACTAGTGCAATTCAGATGCATGATTTGTGTAGTTTAGGGTGTATTAGTGCAATTTATAGTTTGCTAGTTCATAGTAGTGAATATACTAGTGCAAGTTCATATGCAAGTGTTATACATTAAAGTTATTGTAATTTAGAAGTCAACAAGCATCCAACATCTACGTACTTTGAATGAACTGGATTATGAGAATATTGCAAAAAAATGACTCATAATCTTCACCTTGTAATTTCAAACACATAATTTGTTAAGATGTTATAATGGAAAAATTAAATCCAGATCTGTGTAATGTGTACTAGGACAAGTAGTGCAGGCGACAAACATAAATTAAACCCGAATTGCCTGCACTAGGACAAGTAATGCGAGCAGAAAATATGATAGATTACTTGCACTAGTACAACTGAAAATATGGATTTAAATTAATATTCTCTAGTAATTTATTTATTATTAATAATAAAATATTAGTTATGGTAACCCTAATTGGTTGGTAATTAATTAGTTATGGTAACCACAAAATTAGGATTAGGATTCTGATTTGATATTCTGATTATCTTTTAAATCAAATTAGGATTCTTGGAAACAAAAATAAACGACAACAATTTTAAAAAAAAAGTCCATAATAATTAGTTACCATAACAGCCACCGCCGGATTAGATAATTAAAAACATTAACTGTCTAAAATATTAAATGATTAATAGAAATATTTTAATAATAAATGATTGGTTGTGGTTGATTTGGTTTAGTGGACCAAATCTCAATTTGGTCACTGAAAAAATTGCCAGGATTTTGCGTTTGAAAATGTTGTTGGTGAGAGTGGGACTTGAAAGGGGAAGTTGTTATGAAAATTTACATAATTCCATGTCTCCACATTTCATAATGTGTATTTTATCATTTTCATAAGTGACTTTTTTTTTTTACTTTTTTAATTTGGACGAAATTGTGTTAAAATTATATAATTGAATTTTTAATTTACAACTAAACAACATTTTAGTGTATTATGAAATTAATTAAGTTGATTATGTAATTTTGATAATGATAAGTGATAGTAAATAGGGCTTAATTTCATTACAAAAATAGTCTAGCTAACAACTACTTGTTTTACATATGATGAATCACCGAGTCAATCTAGTACTTTGATGATTATTCCATATTTATTTTGCGATTGAATCGCGTCATTGCATCACAGTCTTGGTTATTCTATCACAACAAATGAGAGTAATAGTAAAAAATTAATTGGACTAATTGATAGCAATATAAATAAGACAGAAGGTGCAGAGAATATGAAACAGTACAATCCATATATCCCGTTAAGATTATAACCGAAAATAAAAAAATCTAAAAATTCAGAGATTTCATTTGAATAGTAGGTTGTTTTAATAGCTCCGGATTTTTTGCTTGTCAAAATCGAAAAAAAAAAAACAAAATTTAATTTTTGAAATCATCGTTTTTCCACTATAAAACATTATGATGGTTTTCAAAATTGGTTTCCAAATTAATAAAAATAAAGTGATACTAAACATGATTTATTTAATTTTTGAACTCACAATAATTGATAGTAAAATCAAAGTGATACTAAACGAGCCATGCATTATAAATTATATTTTCGTACCTCTCCTTCTTTTGGCTACTTTTCCTTTTCAGTCTTTCGGTTTCAAACATTCGTTTTCTTAACTTTAATAGATGTGCATTCAGACATTCAGAAAAACCACGTCAACTCCGGTAGGCACGTTTGGCTGAAGTATTTTTAATTAAAAATATAAATATATATAATTGGATAGGATAAAACATATGGATGAAACGTGTGATTTTAATTTGTAAAATCTTTCCTATTTCACATTTATACTTCAGGATACCTCTCCCTGATGTTTATTCACTAAATACTGGAAAAGTTGCTCATGTGTCAAAATTTTTAAAAATTTTATAATACAAAAGTTAGCATGGAAAAGAAAAAGTGACTAAAGTAGGAAGAGCTATATGTTAATTGTGAAAATAGAGATAGCAAACTGATATTTACCTTTTTAGTAATAACGGAAACCTATATTTGGGGGCCCCGGGTTAAACCATGGAATAAATCATAACCCCCCTTTATTTCTCCCAATTCCCCAACGAAAATCTAAGCCCCCTGGGTTAAAATTAACCTTGAGAATTTAATTTTTATATAAAAGGTCTTAGATCGACTCAGCTATCAGATTTTGGGGAGTCGACAGGATGGAAAGAAGCTAACAAACACCGGCCAAGGAAGAAAAAGGGGGAAGGCCTATTAAGCTCGAAATGCTTGGAGGAAAACTTTAATTGTTGGGGCGTCCAACGTCCCTATTTTTTGTTCCGTGTTATGATCCAAAAAAAAACAAAACTATAAAAGCAGCTTCTGAATGGTTGAAGAAAAAGGGTCTTCAAGGAGTTTTTTAGATGAAAAGCAAAGCTAACCAAAGTTTTGGAACCTACTAATTAACCATACCCCGGATCCTGAATTTTTTTAATAACCCCGTATTTTTTAGTATTTTTTGAAAATTTTTGAATAAAACCAACTTCCTTTTCCTTTGTAAATTTGGGTTTTGGGGGGAATAGACTTGAAAGAGGGGCCCAAAAAAAATTTGGGGGCAAAAAAATTTTTTTTTGCCCCAAAATTATTAGGCGGGGTTTTAAAATTTTTTTTTTTTTAGCTTTTTCTTGTCTAAATACCTTTTTTCTTTTTCCCGTTTTTTTTAAACTCCATAATATATAGCGTTAGACCCTCGGGTTTGGGGAGTAACGTCTACAAAAAGAGAGAAATATTATTATCACGATAATTAAGGAAAAAAAGGCAAAAGAGATACCGGGCAAGAAAACGGAAAAAATTTTTTTTAAAAAAATGTCAGGGTGTATTTTTAATGATAAAGGGGGTCTGTCTGTTCCCCTAATTTCCCAATCACATGAAAGGAGTGGTGAGAAAAAAACACATCACGACACTTGGGTGATAATATTCATATTAAAAATTCGGTAAATTTTCTCTTGGGTTTTTTCCCCCTTTTTAAATTCAAAAACCATTAATAAAATAAAACCTTTTTATTTTTTGGGTTTTTTTTAAAAATTTTTAAAAATTTAAAATTTTCACAATTTAGCCAAACCTTTCCAAAAAAAAAAAAAATTTTAGCCACTCCCCTTTTAAAAAACTCAAATCAGTCAATTGATAAAATTTTTTTTAAAAAATTTTTACCCAAATTTTAAAAAGAAAAAAAAAACTTAAAAATTTTATGGGGCAAACAAATTTCCCCTTACAGGGGGGAAAAGGAATTTTGTAGCAAAAAAATTTTTAAAAAAAATGTCCCCTCAGAAACCAAAAGCGTAAAAAAAAAAGAAAAAAAACAATTACGGGGAGCCACCAAAACGTGGCGCATCGCTGGGGGCCCCTTTTCAAAATTGTGGGGGGTTTCAGCGCTGCGCCGGGTGGCAACAGACCCTTCCCAAGGGGGCCGTTACTTAACGTTAACCTTGTTCCCAAGGGAGCGCTTGGGGTCGATGATGAAGATACCCCCAACCCCCCCCACGGGCCCGCATCATATGGATTTTAGGCGAGAGCCTACGCAGGGGAAAGTTTCGTTTTCTGGGGGCCATGAGGGGGGGCACATTAAAGGGGGAAGGGGGGAGGCGTAGGGGTCGGGGGGGGAAAAGGGGCGAGGGGGGTTTTGGGGGGGGAGGGGGAGGTCTGATGGGGGGGGGTCATGATAATTATGGTAGTGCTTTTTTTAATTTTTTTTTAAATTTTTTTTATTTTAAAATTAATTAAAACGTTTTTTTTCATGGAAAAATTTTCTTTTTTTTTTTTATGAGTTCACAACCCCACATAAATGCATTTCGCAACATAAAATTTTATAACAAACTTAAAAAAAAAAGTTGCTTTTCAAATAGACGGGGATATTTTTTTTGCAAAATTTTAAATTTCCCCCAACCCCTGAAAAAAGCTGCCCTCCTCCCAAAGTAAAACCAAAAAATTGACCACGAAATTTTTGTTAATTCTGTAACCTATAATTGAGGTCACCCCCCTGGGAAAAAAATGCCTTTTTTGGACAAAGACACCACTAATTAAAACTGCTTCAAATTTCATTTAAGAGGCGGGGGGTAAAACAACCACCAACTAACATTTTCCCAAAAACCCCTTTAAACCTATTTTCAATTCCCCAAAATCATGACCAGAGATAATGAATTTCCCCTTTTTTGGGTCCGATGGGGAGGGGGAAATAGTCCCGGGACAACAGGGTTTTGGGGGGTTTCTTTTGGGGGGGAAATTTTTTGCCCCCTAAAAAAAGACGGGGGGAACCTTCACTACAACAGGCTTTCCCCTTTTTTTTGGGGAAAAAAAAAGGGGGTGGGAAACTTGGGGGGTTTTTTTGGGAAATAAATGTAAACGATGTTTTTCTTTGCGAATGCCCAAAAATTTTGGGGACACTACCCACCCCCTTTTTTAATTGGGGTTACGGGGGTTTGGGGGAAAGAAAAACTTTTATGGAAACCCCCCGTCGGACTCCCCGGGGGCCCCAAACCCCATACTTTTATTTCCCCACCCCCGTGGGGCCCCGGGGCCAAAAGGGGGAATTTTAAAAATTTATGGGTGAGGAGCGAGTGCCTGTTATAGGGCAACCCCGTCAGACAATAAAAAAACCCCCCGGGGGCAATTTTGGGGGCGATAGCAGGCAAGAAAATACGGAAAAGGGCCAAATTTGGGGAAAAGAAAATCAAAGGGGGGACTCACAGAAAGCGCGTCAACTCGGAGAGGACGAAGAAAAAGAAAACACCCAAAAAATTTTAAACTAAAAACCCCTTTTTGAATGCCAACCCCCCGAAAAAATACCCCCCCCCAAACCCAAAATTTTCCCCCCATTTAACCCAAAAAATACCCCGGGGCCCCCGATGCCCACAAGCAAAAACGAGTACGGGTTTTTTTTTAAATTTTAAAAGGGGGCCCCTTTTAGGGGCCGGGGGTTTTCATTTGGGGGGAAAAATTCGAAAGAAAAAAAGTGGGGGACAAACTGTTGAACAATATCCCCCCGGGGGAAAAACCGAAGGGTTAAAAACCCCAAACGGTCCAGCAAAAAGGTTGTTAGAAAAGGGGTTTTCCCTGGGTTTTTAAAAAAAAAATTTGGGTTCCCCCTGGGGATAAGGGCCCCAAAAAGATGAGAGGATGGGGGTGGACGGTAAAACCCAAAAATTTAAAAACGGCCCATCCCTGTTTGGGCATTTAGAAAACATCAGCCCCCCCCCAGGGAATTTTTCAATGTCAAAGTTTATGCAGTCAGGGGCCCCTTTTTCCCCCAAACACCCCCCCCAAAAATTTGGATCAAATTTTTTCAACGAAATACTTTTTAACGGCCACAAATTTTTACAAAAGGAAAAAAACGACAAAACGGGCCATGGCGGGGAAAATTGGGGGGAATTGGGAGGAATCTTTTCAACGATTTTTTCCCACCCTAAAAAGGGGAATACAAGAGGGGAAAAATATGGGGGGGAAGTTAAAAATTTGTCAAAAAAGGGGAAAACAAAGGGGTGTGGAGTACAATCACCCAATTCAAACGGTTTTTTTGGGGGTTTTCCCCCCCCCCCATCAAGGGTTTTTTAAAAATTGCCCTCCTGTGCTCGCGTCGCGGTACTTTAAAAAAAAGGGGAAAAACAAGCACACACTACTCCCGGTTTTTTTTTCTTCGTGGGAATAAAAAACATCTTCATTGGCTTTTACAATTTTTGGCGTTGAGAGCAAGGAACTTTGGGGGAAAGGTTTTTGATTGCATACAACGGCGATCACACGGGGCGCGGAGTATTGTCAAACCCCCAATGGGGCATCGTGAGGCAATGGGGAAAATCCAAATTTTTTTTGGGGGGGCATTGGCGGGGTGCGCCCGACACTTTTAAAAAAACAATTACAAAAAAACGCCAAAACCCAAAAAAGAAAAAAGGGGCCCTTTTTAATTTAGGGAAGTATCATGACACCCCCCCCCAAACTTAAAAAAATTTAAACGTATATCATTGTAAAACCATTTTCCCTTCCCAAGTTTAAAAAACCCGGGCCCCCTTGAAAAATTCACAAAAAGGGGGGGGCAAGATTCGAAGGGGGGGAACCCCGTGAATAAAAAGTGGGGGCTTTAAGATCATTTATATTTTTCAAGAGCCCCCAAACCCCCCCAACAAGACAGGGGACGATGGGAAAACCAAAAATTTTTATCAAACAAAGGGGGAGAAAAATGAATGGGGCCCCCCTTAAAGTCAACCGGGGCCCCCTGTTGAAATTTTTGGGGGAAACCCTTTTTTACAGGCTTGCAAAAAAAATTTTGAAAATCGACGGAAAAAGGGGGTTTTTGAAGAACAAAGGGGGCCCGGTTTAATCGGACCGGGGAAAAAATTTTCTTTTAAACGCCTAAAAAAAAAGGGGAAAAAACCCCTTCCCACACAGTGAGGAATTCGATTTTAAGCTGGGGGGGGAAATTCCCCCAAAAAAAGCGGCGATAAACGCATCAAGGGAAGGGAAAAATTTTTCAAGAAGGGGTTTCTTGGATCGAGGAGGGGGGCGGAAATTTTTTTCCCGCGGCCCCAAATTTCCAAAATGGGAAAATGCCCCTTTTTCACCCCCCCGTGACCCATTAAGCCGCCAAAACAAGAAACCCCCCCCACTACTCCCCCAAAAAAACCTTTCCGGGGGAAAAAGTAAGAAAATAAAACGGGCCCCGGGGGGTTTTCCCCCCTATGGCCCCGAAAAAGGACTAGGTGCCTCAAGGAGGGCCCCCCCTTTATGCCCGACCCCCCCAAGGGGCGGGAGATGGGGGGGGCCCCGACAAAATTTTTCCTTTGCAAAGAGATGGACTGGGGGTTTTTAAAAAATTGACCCCAATGCATTAATGCCAGCAAGAAGGGCACAAAAGGGGGGAAGTCCGACGTGCAGGCAAGGGGCAGGGAAACCCCAAAACCCCACAAAAAGGAAAGGGTTTAAAAAAAATTGGGGGGGGTGAAAAAATTTGTTTATTTTTTTTGGGAAAACTGTGTTTTTTAAAATTTTTTTTTAAATGTTTGGTTTTCAAATTTTATGTTTCAAAAATTTAATGTAAAAAATTTTGGGTTTTTAGTTTTTACTATGAAGTTAAATTTTTTTTAAAAACCCTCCTTCCCCCAAATTTAAAACCCCCCACTTCGAAAAGGTGTAAAATTTTTTTGCCCCAACTGAAAAAGACTGAAAAAATTGGGGTAAAAAACAAAAGAAATTTGAAACAAAAAGAAAAAGGCGATTTTTTTTAAAAATTTTTAAAAAAATTTTTGGCCCCCGATTAGTGAATTTTAAAACCCCGGGGGTTTGGGTTTTTGGGAGTTCAAAATTTACATGAAAAAAAAACAAAGATTTTGGGTTTTTTTTTGGTTTAAAAACGCCCCTTTGGGGATGGCAAAATTAACCCAAACCCAAAGGGTTCCTAAACCCCCCCCCCCCCCCGGGCAACGAGGGGAAAAACCCGGGTTGGGGGGGAAGGGGAGGGTAAGGGTATTTTTTTTTGTTGAAAAAATAGGGAAAAAGGGTTTTTGGAAGGAAAAAGACAAAAAACCCCCCCCCAAAAAAAAACCCAAACCCCAACCCCACTTTAAAAAAAAAGTTTTTTTATGTAAAAATTTAAAAAACCCAAAAGGGCGACGGTTTTTTATTTTGTGGAAAAATTTTAAAAATTAAAAAAAAAATTAAAAAAACATTTTAACCCTTAATTAAATTTCTTACCAAGAATTTAAATTTTAAAAATTTGGGGAAGGGGTTTTAAAAAAAGGGTTTATAGAAATTGATCATAAAATTTGTATAAATTTTTTTTTAAAATTTTTTAAAAATTTTTTTTAACCCCGGCTTTAAAAAATTTTTAAATTTTTTTTTTTTGGTTGAGAATTATGTGTTTTTTGGAAAAAACATTATTAAATTTAAAAAAATTTTTTTTAAGGGGAAAAAATTAAAAAAAAGAGTAACCCCCCAAACCCCCCGGGTTTTGTGGGAAAAGGGAAAGGGGGGGGTTGGGGGGGTTGAAAAATCCCAAAAGGGAAAAATTTTTTCCCGGGGTTTTTCCAAAATTTAAAAAACCCCGAGGGGAAGGGGAAAGGGGGTTTTTCCCCCCCCCCCGACCCCACCCTTTAAAATTTTTAAGCCCCGCGCCCCTTTGCCTTTTTGGAGAGTTCAAAAGGGTAAATTTTTTCCCCCTTTTAATTCAATGAAAAATTTTTTTCTTTTTTGTCCGTATATTTTACCCCAAACCCCCCCCTAAAGAAAATTTAAAACATTCCCAAAATATCCAAAAATAGTTTGCGTTCGGAGGGGGGTTTTGGTTGGGGGAAAAGGGGGGGGGTTTTTTCCCCCCTAAAAAAATTAATTCCCCCCTTTTTGAATTTTGGATTTCAATTAACGGCCCCCCAAAATTGAAAATTTTAAAAAAATTTTTTTTTTTGCAGTTTTTTTTTAAAAATTTTTTTAAAAATTTCTTTTTCAATTTCCTTTTAAAACCCATTTAAAAAATTTTTTTTCGAATTTAATTTGGGGGTTAAAATTTTTTTTTTAAATTTTTTAAAATTTTACTTCCTTAAAAAAAAAGGGGGTGCAATATTCTCTTCCCCCTTTTTCCCCCCGTTTTTTCTTTTGTTGGAGGGCAAAAGGGGCCAGCCCCCTTTTAAAAAGGGGAAAATTAAAATTTTTGTTTTTTTTTTAAGTAAAGGACGCAACCCCGGGGGTTTTTGGGTTTCCCAGTAAGTTTTCCCTTTTTTTCCCCGCACCCCGGGTTTTTTTTCCCAAGTCCCCCGGGCCTTCTTTTTCCCCCTTTAGAGCCCCGGGGCCCCCCCCCCCGCACCCTTTTCCCCAAAAATCCGGGCCCCCGGTTTGCCCCCCCGCGCCGCCAAGTTTTCCCCCGGGGGTTTTTTGGTTTTCCGGAGTAACCCCCCAAAAACCCTTTCCCCGTCCCAAGAACATTCCGCAAAACCAAAAAATTTTTTTTAAAAACGGGCTAAAACCCCAAAAACCCCCCCCCCAAAAGGGGTTTTCCAAAACCCCTAAAAAAATTTTGTTTTAAAAAACGGAAAAAAATTTTTTAAAAAATTTAAAAAAAAAATAAAAAATTAAACCCCTTGGGAAAAGGTTTTTTCCAAAAAAACCCCCCCCCCAAACCCCCCCCCAAAATTTTTTTTTTTTTTTTTTTTCTTTTTTTTAATGATGAAAGTCTTTTGGCCCCCATAAAAGGGGGTTTTCCCCCCAAAAAAAAAAAAAAAAAAAAACCCTTTTTGTTAAAAGGGAAAAATTAAAAAAAACGGGGTTCCCCAAAAAATTGAAAAATTTGGGTTTTTTAAAAAAAAAAATTTTTTTAAAAAAAAAAACAAAAAATTTTATTAAAACCCCCCAAACATTTTTTAATCCCCCCCAAAAAATTTAAAATAAAAAATTTACCCAACTTTGAAAAATTTTTTAAAAAAAAAAAAGTTAAAAAGGGGTTTTAAAAAAGGGCATTTTAAAGAATTTTAAAAAATTTGTTTTTTGGGCATTTTTTTGTAATAACTTCTAAATTAAAAATTAAAAAAAAATAAAAAAAAATTTCCCGATCAAAAGTTAGTTGTTCCTAAGTTTTGGGGAAAAAATACATAAAAAAAAAAATCCAAACGAAAATCTCCCCCAAAAACCCCCCACTGTTTTTTTTCAAAAAAATTGGGGGAAAAACCTATAAAAATTTGGGAAATTTTTTTTGTGTTTCATTTCCTTCTTGAAAAAAATTTGGGTTTGTTAAATCACCCATTTTATGCTTTATTATTGCAAGTTTAAAAAAGAAAACCCAAAATTGGGAAAAAAAGGGGTTGCTTTGCCTCGGGTTTTTTTACCCATTCCGTTTTTTAAAATTTAGATAAAAAAGTAATTACCATGGTTCTCTTTTGAAAACGTAAAAAAAAACTAGTCTAGTGCCAAAAAGTATTTTAAATTCATGGGAAAAGGAAATTTCTTAGGCCCTTTCATGTTCCTAGTGCTATAATGGCCAAGATTTAAACCCCAAAATTGAAAAGAAAAAAAACACCCCCCAACACCCTTAACGTACATCCAGAATTTGAAGGGGCCCCTAAAAAACGGAAAAAATTTGAGAAAACCCTTTTTTGAAAAAAAAGAAACAAAGAAAGGTTTATTTATCATTCCCCCAAAAAATTATTTAAGGGGGAAATTTTAAAAATTGTGGAAATTTAGTGAAATTTTGATGAATTTCTAGTTTATTATTAAGAAATTTACACTTTTGAAAGGTAAGGGTTTTTTAAACCATCCCCAAAAATAACCTTTTTTAATATAAAACATTATTCGGCTAGGTATTTAAATACTGTTTGTTCTGATATTAATCCCGGATAAAATTGAAACCAAAAAACAAAGTCTTTGGAAAAAAATGTTGCCCCGAAGAAAGAACCCTTTTTAAATAAATTTTTCCCTATTATCGAGTTTTTTCCCCGTTGTTTTAATCAGAGTTTGGGTTTGGGGGGTGCTTTTAATCAGAGAACCTAGGTAGGGCTTTATCCGGCTTGATAAAGAAGGGAGGAAAAAAAAAAGGAAGAGAAGTTTTCCCCGGGGCGGGGAAAACTTAACGGTCCCCGGGGGGTTTTTTAAAAGCTTTTTTAAAAACGAAATTATTTTTTTAATAAAATTTTTTTTAACATAGTAATTTAACAAAACTTTTGGAAATCCAAAAAATTTTTGGGGTGTTTTTTTTCAAAAAACAATTGTATAAGAGTTTAATTTTTAAAAAATAAGGGGTCATTTATTATTTTTTTGTAAATAAAAAGTTAAAAAATTTAAATTTATTATATAAAAGAAGAAAAAAAAAGAATTCCAAGTAAACTTTTAATAAAAATTAAAAATTTATATTTAAAATTTTCAATAAAATGGTATAATATAAACTCAATTGTTTTTTAAATCTTTTAAAATCAACAATGCAAATTTAAAAAGGAATTAAAGTTTAAAAAAAAAAATTTTGGGATTAGGTTTGGAAGGAAAATGAATGATTTTTTGGGGTATGGCTATTTTTTCATGATTTAAAATTTAGAACGAAAAAAGCAAACAACTTTGTGAAAAATGCTAAAAAAGTTGGGGTTTGGGGAAAATTAAAGCTTCTTAGTTGGGAGACCTACAGTGGTTTGATCTAATTTTTGGGGTTTAAATGAAAAATGTAAGAGGCAGAACTTTTGGGGGAAATAAAATATCGCCCCCCAATTGTTGCAATCGAAATGCTGGTGTCAAATTTTTCTTGTTGAAAAAAAAATTTTTTCAAATCTTTGTCATTGGGTGGGAGTTGGTTTTTCACAAGGGCTTTTGGCTTTTCCAGGTCTGATACCAAAAAAAAAGGTAAATAAAACTTTTTTTTTTTTAAAATTTTTAATTCCCCGTTTGGTTGTCAAATTTTTTTTCTTTTTTCTTTCCAATTACCTTTTTTTTGGGAAATCTTTTCCCTCCTTTTAAGGCATTAAAAAAATTTTTCCCCATTTTTAAGGGTATTATCATTTTGTTATAAAATATATCGTAAAATTTAAATTTTTGTTGTGTTAGTTTTTATACCCCGGTTTATAAAATTTTTTTTAAGGTATTTTTGGGTTTGGATTAAAACCTTTTTTTGTTTTTTTTTGATTTTTTCATTTTTCAACGTTTAAAATTTTATCATTCTAATTTAATGGGGTTTTTCCCATATTAAACCAAGATTTTTCCCGATTAATTGTAGATTCATTAATTATCTTTTGGGAAAAATTGAAATTTTTTTTTTGGCATTCTCTTATTCTCATTTTCATTTTATTAATTTTTTTATTTAAAAGTTTTTTTTTACCTTCCGGATTGGGTTTTTATTAAATTTTTTTTATTTTAATTTGAGTTGTCAAATAAAGATTATTTTTTTTAAAAAGTTTTCCTTCTTAATTTTTTAAAAAATAAAATTTTTTTTAATTTTATTTTATATTATTTTATTTTGATGGTTATTAATATTTTTTATTTCTTCTTTTTTGGATTTAAAATTTTTTATTGAAAATTTTCCCCTTGGGGTTTAACCCATTTTTTTCCGATTTTCCAGGGCGCTTTACAGATTATGGTTTTTTTTCTATTTTTTGGGACCAAGGAATTTTTGGTTTTTTAAAATTTAATGTTTTCTTTTTGTCCCTTTAAGTTAAACTATGGGGATATTTTTAGGGCTAATTTTTTTTTTTGTTCTGAAAGGTTTTATTTTTTTCTAAAAACGTTTTTTAATTCATACTTTTTAAAATTTAAATGAATTAGGTTTTCTCCCTTAAAATTAACCTTTTTTTAGATTTTAAACAAAATTTTATTACCACAACCAGATTTCTGATTTTGGGGATGATATTTTTTCCTGGTTTTTAATTTTAAAAGTCCTAATTTTTAATTTATGGGGGCTTAATTTTTAATTTATGGGGGATTAAAATTTGATTTAATTGTCTAATTTTAAATTTTTTTTTTGTTGCTTTTCTTTTTGTTTACTTAGTCTTTTTCCCCAATTTTTTCTTTATTGATGATTTGTACTAAGAAATTTCCATTTGCTTGATTGAAAGGAATTGCTACTTCTCCTATCATTTTACCATATTTTATTATATTATCGCTATTAAAGAGTTTTGATAAAAATTTTGTTACAAAGTTTTGTGTTTCTGATAATGTAAAATTCGTCCTTTCTTTTATTCTCTTAAATCTATTAATCTGTCTAAAAAATAGTTATCTTTTCGTGTTTTTGAATGTAATCAAACATATTATCACTGTTTTTGCCATTAATTAAAAGGAAGTAGAAACTTCATACTGAATGACTTTGTTGTGTTTTGCTCTTGATTTGTTCCTTCGTTTGATCTCCGTGCTTTTTTATGTGGTTGATTTGTGTGTAGTTGGTGATTTTGTATGGTTTTGTATTTTGTATATTGCGTTGTAAGACTCAGGAACAAAGTTCCAATCTTACACTTGGCCTCCAGAACTTGGAAGTTCAAGCCAACGAGAGAGTTTTTTAAGAGACTTCAGAGGATTATATAACAACTGGGCGATTGCATCCAGCACATTATGGGAAAGCCAGTCCAACATCAATCATACAAAACAAAGGAAGAAGCAGAACAAGCACTTCAACAATCGTACAGGTGATGGCCTTGAAAGAACCATCAGGACAACAAATGCAACAAAAAATGGTGATGAAAATACCAAGTATCAGAAGTATTCCAACAACCCAAGAAAGAGAAGAATCAAGGAAACCAACACTCCAAGGGTTCATAGACCATTGGAACATGATAATTAATTATGAAGAAAAATTGGAGCAAAATACGATGATGGGATTCTTTCCTGTCAATCGAGGAGGACCGAAGGCCGTAGTAACAGATGAAGCAACACCAGAATTACTATTCGACCTACATCAGTATGGTCTGATAGACACCATTTATACAACAAGTACAAAGATATTCAAATATTTTCCTCAGAAGATGGAGCTTATAATTCGAAGATATCTGGAATCATTTGCCAAAGGAAGGGGGATCTTCCTAAAATACACAAGCAGTCATCCATTTTCAACGAAGAAGGAAGACGGTTACTAGGAACGAAGGCAGTTATCCTCATGGGAGTATCAAAATAATGATTATCCAACCAGGGATAATCTCAAAGATTATGAACGGAGACCGGACCATCTGGCAAAAGGATTATTCGCAGTATGCAGAGCATTGACCAACATAGAACCAGAAAGTCAAACAAAAGTTAATTACAGTAGTTTTGATATTATCATCATCAGCAGGTCAAAGAACAAATTAATTGCTGAAGAAATGGAAGCTATCAACAGGATGACTAAGGATTTCACTGAAATAAGTGGAAACCTTACAGTATTACCAGTACCAATGAAAAAACAATTATGGAAATTATTGATAAGCTATGAAGACCACTTTTGTGAGTGGTGTGGAGAAGTTGAAGACAATGAAGCAACAAAAAAGGAAACAACAGCAGCAACAACATCAACATCATCTGGAGGAAAATAATGGAGTTCCATTATTGAAGTTACATTATTGAAGAAAAGATGAAGTAGAGGACAAAAAAGGGTTGGCCGACTCCCACTATAAAAAGTCGAGCAATAATGTAATCTTTATATTTTTCGTCGTTTTCTTTTGTGATGTAATCAATGACGTTTTAAACGTCCAACCTCCGTCTATATAAGGAGGGTATGAAGCATAAATAAAAACAGAGCAGTTTAGAGCAAAGGAAAGTCTCTTAAAAAACTCTCTCGTTGGCTTGAACTTCAAGTTCTGGAGGCCAAGTGTAAGATTGGAACTTTGTTCCTGGAGTCTTACAACGCAATATACAAAATACAAAACCATACAAAATCACCAACTACACACAAATCAACCACATAAAAAAGCACGGAGATCAAACGAAGGAACAAATCAAGAGCAAAACACAACAAAGCCATTCAGGTATGAAGTTTCTACTTCCTTTTAATTAATGGCAGAAACAGTGATAATATGTTTGATTACATTCAAAAACACGAAGAAGATAACTATTTTTTAGACGGATTAATAGATGTTAAGAGAATAAAAGAAAGGACGAATTTTACATTATCAGAAACACAAAACTTTGTAACAAAATCCTTTTTATCAAACTTTTAATAGCGATAATATAATAAAATATGGTAAAATGATAGGAGAAGTAGCAATTCCTTTCAATCAAGCAAATGGAAATTTTTAGTACAAATCATCAATAAAGAACAAATTAGGAAAAGACTAAGTAAACTAAAAGAAGAAGAGCGAACAAAAATAGCATTATATACATATTAGTACAATTCAAATCATAATTAAGTCCACCATGAAATTAGGAATTAACGCTCCCATAGAATTAGAATTAGAGACGATAGAATTATAAACCAGGAAGAAAGTTTTCATCGCCAAAGGATCAGGAAATCTGAGTTGTGGAATAATAAAATTTGATATAAATCTACAACAAGGATTAAGTTTAACGGATGAAACCTAGATTCATCTATAATTATAAAGTATGAATTAAAAAGAGGCGATCTTATGAAAGAAAATAGTAAACCATTTCAGTAACTTACCAAATAAATTATGCCCTAACAAATAGTCACCATAGTTTAACATTTAAGGACAAAGAAGTCATCACTATTGAAGATCTATTCAAACCAATAATTCACTTAGAGTCACCATTAAAAATAGTAAAAGCAGAATCCAGTAGATCTGTAAAGCAAGACCCTAGGAAAATCGGGAAAATAAAATAGAAAGATTAACCCAATCGGAAAATTTTCAATCAAATGAATTAAATAACCAAGATCAAGAAGAAGAAGATATAAAAAATATTACGATAATCCATCAAAATCAGAATAATAGTGAAATAGAAACATTAAAACAAATGATTACTGATTTAAGTAATAGAATATAAGAATGGACAACGATTTAAATAAAATAATCTATTACTTTGATAGACTCATAATTAAATAGACACGAGAATAAGTAGAAACCCAGAATCCTGGAAGGATATTAAGAAAGAACTTTTAGAATACAAAGATTACATGAATAATGAAAATAGAGAATTAAGAGAGATGCCAGAAACAAAAATTCAATATATCCGAGAAGATCAATTAATGACGGATCTGATCGAATTAATCGAGGAAAATGCTATAGGTATATATAGCGAAAACCCATTAGAATAATAGAATGAGTAGAAGACCATATCGTAGTGTTAGGAAAATGAAACAAGATCAAAGGAAAAATAACAAGAAAAAGGTTAAGTACCAAACCCATAAAAGTAGGCCTTAACAAAGAAATAATTTATGGAAACCATGGTATAAAAACAGTAGACACAACAATAGTAGTATATTTTACGATAGTAGTATGTATAACAATAATGATAATAGTTCCCTTAAAAATAAGAAATAGTTTTTGAATGTCCTTAAAGGTAGGTAATAAGATTCCCTAGAATAAAGGTAATTGGAAAGAAAGAAATGAAAACAAAATTGACTAACCAAACAAGGAATAAGAGATTGTCAGAAAGAAAAATAGTTTGTATTCACTCGTATTCATTTGGTATCAGAGCTAGGAAATGTCCAAAAGCCCTTTGTAGAAAGAACTGAACTGCCACCCCTAATGACAAGTATGATTAAGAACAATATTTCTTCTAAGAAGACAAAATTTGAGCATCCGAGCATTTCGATTGCGAACAATGTTGGGGTCGATATCTTTATGTGTCTCCTCAAAATGTTGGACGATGACCTCGTTACACTTGTCATTAGTAATCCACAACATGTAGGATCAAACCACGTGTAGGTCTCACCAACTAAGAAGCTGTTAACTTTTCCTCCACAAGCTCCCAACTTGTTGTAGCATTGTTTCACAAAGTTGTTAGCTTTACTGGTTCTATAATTGAAATTGAAATCGATGAAACAATAGCCATCACCCATACTAGTATCATGAATTGCCTTCAAACCTCGACATGCCTCACAATTTTTTTAGTACTAGTACTTGTCAATATTCTCTTTCAAATTTGCATTGTTGAGTTTTTATAGAGTATTAATAGAGACAATGAGCTGTTATATTATATCCGTGGAGTTATTATTGATTATTAACTGATAAACTTTAATTGTATTACAAGTTATACTTGTGATATTCAGTTTTTCTTCTTCTGTTTGATATCAATAAATTGTAATATTTATTTTTGAACGTTTATATTTTAGCATAAAAATAATAAATGAGCCCATTACTATAATGTTATAAAATTAACTCTTATACAATTGACTTGTTAAAAATAACGCACAATTTTTTAGGGATTTTCCACAAAGTTTTGTTAATTACTATGTTAATATGAATTGTATTAGTTTAAAAATAGATTGCATGTTAATATAAAATGCATTAATAAAATAAAAACATACAAATTATGAATAATCTTTATCACAAAAAAATACATGAAATAAACGCAAACGAGATTTTTTCGGTGACAAAGGAGAAACTTTGTCTCCGACACAAAGTTGAATCCCCACCCTTGATCTCATCCCATCTTCCCTATTAAATAAATGAATATAATTTAATAATAAATTAAAGTGTATCCGGCGGTTATAGCAAGTGAATGATTTCAATTTATTTAAATTATTAATTTAATAAAGTGTTTTATTATCCTCCCTTAAAATGTGGTAACAAAATATTTTTCAATCCTCTTCCCCTATTTAATTTACACGTTCGACTTCTTCTTCTTTATTTTTGCTTGCATAACCAAACCACACAGCCGCCACTACTAGTTATTTTAACATCCATTTTCTACCCAATTCACGATGTTTGCAACCACAAACAAACTAGTTTTAGGATCAGACATGCATTTGTGTAAAAAAACATACTAGTACTACGGCATACAAGTATTGAATACATATAAGTATTGCTTGATTTATACAAACACATATCACGCTACCAATTCAAGTGTGAATGGAATTCATCATAGTCATATCAAATTTGCCCCATTTCAAAAACTTATCCATCTCACTGGTATTACACAATATAACAAATACTAAATCAATCACAGTATACACCGAACCACGTACCAATCATACCATCTAATTCAACGAGCCTCCATCAATCAGAAACAAGAAGCAAGAAAGACCAAAACTTGACAGAACCGACAAAGCCCCAGAACCTGAACCTATTCTACCACAATTCACAATGATTTCAACCATATACATACTCAAACATACTAGTACTAGGGATCGAACATGAATTTCTGTAAAAAGCATACTAGTATACGAGCATACAAGTATTGAATATATACAAGTATTTGATTCATGTTCCAATAGCATCCCAATTCATCCATAATCTAACTAAAGAACAGTAAAACATCACAATCCATGAAAAAAAAAGTGCCTAACCAATGGCAAGAGCTATGCTATATAATCAGAATTTCTTGAATTTAGTTGAGTTTTCTTTGTCGGCGGGTGAATTTGGTTGCGGCAATGATACAATCGGACGAGGGAAGAGTTAATGGGTTACTGGCGGAGAACACGAATACCACCGGGAAACAGCTGCGGCGGCGCGGGTGGAGCGAACCAGAAGAATGGCGACGGCTGCGGAGGGTGCGGTGGGCTGCGCCGGCTCTGAATGGGGAAGAAGGATCGTTGACTCGGAACTCGAACCAGGTGCATGCGAAAGAAGGATCGTTGACTCGGGAACTCGAACCGGGTGCGTCCATTACTTAAAAAATAAACTTAAAATCATGTTTCCCTTAATAATGGTGGCTGGCCGCTTTTGACTCAGCAAGAAGATGACTACAGGAGGGAATTAGGGGGAAGAGAATATTGCAGAACCTCATTTTAAGAAAGTGGGATAATTATAAAATATTAAAATAATTAATTACCATTAAATTCAGAAAAAAACAATTAATTACTGAGGTGCTTAAGGAAATTGAGGAAAGAGAATTAACAAAATCATTTAAAAAAACTGCAATAAAAAAACTCTTTTAAATACAAGTATCTGGGACCGTTAGATTGAAATCACATAGATCTAATGGCTGGAATTAACTTTGTATGGGGGACAAAACCCAGCCTTTGTCACCCACCGCGCTCCGAACACAAACTATATTTAGGACTATATTTAGGAATGTTATAAATTAATGCAGTAGCTAGGGTGTGTGAATATACGGACGAAGAAGAAGTAATGAATCATTGAATTGAAGATAGAGAGAATTTAGTCTATAAGAACTCTCCGTGAGAGCACATGGGCGCTAGGCTTGGCAATGGGTAGGGTAGGTCAGGGTATGGGGTCAACCATACCCTTACCCTCAGGGTATAACTTTGGAAAATACCCGACCATTTACCCTACGAGTTTTCAACTATCCTACCGTTACCCTACCCTACAAATACCCATAGGGTTCGTGGGTACCCTAGATATTTTAATATATTCTTATAAACACAATTTTACTAATAATGATTATACCAAAACACATCATTCTCAACCACATAAATAAAATGAAAAATATTATATAAGCACTAGATATATATAAATTAGTCAATAAAGTAATGTTATACAAATATTATGATCAATTTCTACTATCATCATCATTATACATTCTAAATCAAAACTTGAATCATGCGTAAGGAAATAATTAATGATTATAATGTGCTTTTATATTAGTTAATTGTTAATCATCTCACGAATCAACCGTCGACAATAGTTTGTTTGGTAATTTTACATAAAAAATACTTAGATTTATAGTGAGGTTAAGGGTAGGGTATTTTGGGGTAGGTTTTTGTCGTATCCTTACCCTACCCTTACCCTACTTTTTCAACTAAGAGAATACCCTTACCCTGCCCTTACCCAGTCAACACAGGGTATTATCCTCGTTGACCGGGTAGGGCAGGGTAGGATACCCTAGGGTAGGGTATCAATTGCCATCCCTAATGGGCGCTTCCTAAACCTAAATCAAACCGACTCATTGTTTGTTGCTTCATGTCAATTGAACTACACCCAAATGACCGGTTTTAATACACTAATCTAGCCAAAATTTTCATGAATATGTCAATCTAGCCATTATTATTTTAATGACATTTTTTATGTCATACCTTTGGAACTGATGACAAATCTAGACAAAAAATTCTAAAAATTTGACACCATTAATAACGGAGCTAACGTGACACTCATGTTACCAGTCAAGCAAATACTACATCAACTACCAGATAATTTCCTTTTTTGCTTTCATTTTATAATTTTCAAAATATTATATTAAAATTTTATTATTTATGTGGTAAAATAACTGACGTGACAACATGTGAGGGGGAATTGGAATTTTGTAGCACAATTTAAAAAAATATGTACCGTTAGTAGCCA
This sequence comes from Linum lewisii, assembly GCA_034768395.1. Taxonomy (NCBI): domain Eukaryota; kingdom Viridiplantae; phylum Streptophyta; class Magnoliopsida; order Malpighiales; family Linaceae; genus Linum; species Linum lewisii. Next base: position 59,427,421 of record CM068300.1, read on the forward strand.
AATGCGTAAAAAAGTCTAGAAATAGCACAATCTGACTGGCAGCCAGCTACGCGCCACCCAGGTAGCGCTGCGCCACCCAGCCAGTGCATCGCCACCCAGCAAGCGCAGCTCTGGCTGCCTTCAGAAAAATTACCGTCAAATGCTCCGTTAGGGTTTCCTCAATCCCAGACAGCTATGCGCTGGCTAGGAGGCGCATCGCTGTCTAGGACTGAAGAAACCCTAAGCCCTCAATTTTTAGGATAAATACCCCCCTCTATGACGCAGTTTTGCACCACACACTCCCTTGAAGCCCTAAACTTAGAATTTGAAGTAGGCAGCCGTCACCAAGCTTAGAATATGTCGTTCTTCAACTATGGCTCTAGGTCTCGCAAGAGTAAGCGTAAGTGAAATTCGTTTGGGTGCTTTGTACTTATCTTATTTATGCATTTAACGACTTAATCTTGTGTACTAATTACTGTTGTTCTGTAGTGACAGATACTGAGAGGGTAATGCACAAGTTGAAGAAGCCGGTGGAGGAGGACTTGTTCGTTTATGAGGCAAGTGTGGTTAACTGCTGGTGTGACTTAAGGGCGACTAGATCCGTTCGACCAATTGATCTGGAACGCTATTTTGGCTGCCCTCGTGAGAGAGAGGTAAAAAAAGGGTCCGAATTTAATTATTTGCATTTTCCTAGTTCTCAAAACCCTCTACGTTTTGTTTTCTGATCTGTAGGAGAAGGGGTGTGGTTATTATGAAAAACTGGAGGTGCGGGAGTGGTGCGCAAATTAATGCACACAAAGTTTTACTCGCTAGATCGCTCTAGCGAGATCGTTAATCCCAAGGGTCTTTCCGTTTCTATTACTCAACGATTGTGAGGTAAGCTATTCGGGGTTTTTGTCGATGGTTTGAATTGGGTTTGTGAACTAATTAATCTAAGAAAGCGATTTAAATCAAGCAAACAAGCAAAGCAGATTGGAGTTTCTAAGAAAGACTAAGGCGGTTGTTCAGACTCGAATCCATGCTAGTTCGGTTTAGATGGATGAAACTATGCAATCGACGAAATTCAACAGACTAGACGACTCGGCAAATCCTTTTGTAATCTCTACTCCATGGTCAGGCCGTAGAGATTCAATTCTATCAAACCTACAAGCTCCTATGGTCAAGCTAACTTGCAAGCAATCAAGAACGATTAAGAATAGTGAAATGCCACAAAAATCATGCAAAGAGATTAGGTTCTGACAATCCTATGGTCAAGCTATTGGAGAACCTAACGACCTCCTAAACTCTAGAATGAAAAGCGTTCATGGTCAGACCCGCAATTCAAAGATAAATCCAGAAACTAACAATTGATCAAGTTGCCAGAATCAAAAAGTTTAAATTAGGGTTTAGGAGAAATCGCATCAAGTCTGAAAGATCATCGATTAACATAAACGGGTTAGAAACCCGAAATCATCCATACAAAATCCTATCTAACGCTTCATCTAATCTAAACAACCCTAGAGGTTTAGCCAGACATCGTTACAGAAGAAATCGCAGAAACAAAGAAGAAGAAAACCGGAGAAGAAGACATCTTACTCCGAATAGACCTAATCTCGATCAATCCTTCAGACTCCTGAGTTAATCCTCGCTAATCCTCGCTCAATCGCGTCTCCAAAGCTCCGTCTTCACCTCCGAGAGTGTCTGGTTCGTCAGAGAAAAGTAGAGAATTTGCAGAAAATGATGTGTGTCTTCTCTCTCCTCGAAATTGGGTTAAAAACCCAATTTCCGTCGGAGTGCTGAAAAATGGCCAAATGTGCGCCTGGCGGGGTCAAAAAGTGCGCCGGCGCACATTGACCCTAAAAGGCGCACATCTTGAATATTCCGCCGAAACTTTTGAAAATAAATTGCAAAGTGCGCCTGGCACTTCGAAAAGTGCGCCGGCGCACATTTGCCTCTGAAAACTGCACTTTTCGATGCTGCTTCTTGCTCCGAACTTCTTTCGCAATTCCAACCTCATTTGTGCTCCGAATTGATCCCCGTTTGAACCGCCAAGCTCGTAGAAAAGTCTTCTACGATGTGAAATCCTGAAATCTCATCAAAATAACTTGAAAACACGTCAAACGACCCAAAAGAGGGCCAACGGGGAATCAAACATAATTTACAATAAAATCATTCAAGTTCATCACAATTCAGGGTCAAACAAGAGGAATGTCTTCAAATGTGGCGAGATAAATGCGGTAAATCTAACGTCATCAAATCACCCCACACTTAAACTTTTGTTTGTCCTCAAACAAGAACTTTACCACAACAATGCACCAACTTGAATGAGCAAACCGAAAACCTCTTGGTTCCTAGAAAGATGTATACGGTGCTTCTACCAAACAAGAGGATTACCCAACTAACCACACAATTAGGAACCAAACTTGTGCCAAAGTGAAAGAGGAACAAGACTTTAACGAGCTAGTGAACAACCTGACTTGATAAAGGCAAGACAATACTTACTTCCGCAACACTTACTCTAGGACGCAACCTGACACTTGCTAGACAAGGGGACACGACTTGAACAAAATTAAAGAACATTTTTTTCTCTTTTTTCTGTTTTTTTTTTAAGTCTTATTTTCGAAAGGTCGGTACAGTGTGGATACTACTAGGTATGGAGCAGCCAGAAACCTTTGGAATTCCGCGTTATCCTAGACCCCAGCCACGATCGGGAGTAGGTTAGAAAAGAACGCCACACTGAGACTTCCCTTTGGGACTACAACAATGGGCAGGCACGTATGCCAGCTCGTGAATCGACCCACAACTTCAATACCGAACCACTTATTTTTCAGATTTTCTCTGATTGGAACATTAACAACACTTTAAAGACACGAAATATAAGATCCCTTATCTAGACTCGATCATGGCATTGAACTAGAGAATTCGAGCATCAGACAGACCAAGTCGTACACATTAACAAGTCAATTGTTCACTAACAGATAAAGGCAAGTTCCTAGAATACTCCAAGCAAGAAGAGTGGGAGATGGTCATAATTCAGGTTCTCACACACATTTGGTTAAAGCCAAAGCACCACATCAATCTCACCATATGGAAGACAGTAGGCAATTCAAGAAGTTATTAAGCAATGTGAAAAATTACTTGCTACCGAGAATGGGAAGCTGTGAAAGAGTGACAAAACAAGGCACAATCACCGCCCATTACTTGGCAAAACATGCAAATGAACACCCCACCCCACACTTAAATTTGGACATTGTCCTCAATGTTCACACCAAACAATTAGTATGAAAAACAAAAGTGTTTAGGGGTACCAGGAAGTAGATCATAAGGTTTCCATAGAAAGCATCAGTAACTCGTCGGCATGAACGTCCTGATCAAAACTGGATGCACAAGAGGTTTGGCCATATACCCTGAGTTAAATAGAAAAGAGAAAACATCACACGATCAGAGCATTCAGATGATAACAGTACATATGACTCGACTCAAGGTTCACAAAGACTCCAAAGAACAAACCGACTCAAAATCCACTCCGAAAATAAAAAGTACAAGTCTAGAAAAAGGAAATAAAAATCTTGAGGTCAATCACTGATCCTGATCTTGGTCGCGATTCCGGCGAGCCCCTGTCGGCGAGGAGCTGGAGCCGGAGCTGGCGGCTGCCTATCGAGGATCTGCTGAAGCAGCGCCATCTGCTGTGCATGCTGAGTGTCCATCTTCTGGATCTCCTGCTCGTGCCAAGCCTGCTGCTACTGCTAAAAATTGCGGACTTCCTCCTGCCATGGAAGAGTACCCTGGCTAAAGCTGGTGCGCCACGTAGTCATCTCAGTCCATCTGGCCTCCTGCTGCTGCTGCCAAGGGTGTCCACCCTCTCCGAAAACTGCCTGCCAATCCTGAACTCGCTCAAGTGGTGTCCGAAACTCTGCCTGATCAGGCCCTGCTGCATAAACTGGGGGTGGCTCTAGAGCGTCGCCCTCTGGAACTGGAATCTCAGGCTGCGGAGGTGGAACTGGTCGGGGAACCCACCCTTGAGCCATCAGGTACTGAGGTCCTAGCTCCCTCGGGGGTGTCAACCCTACAAACACCTCAGCCGGCCACCTGTCTCTAATGCCCGCGGTCGCAATGATGCGAGCGACGTACCATCCTCCCGGAAGAGTGCGAGGAAGAACGGCACCAGTGACTCGCTTATAGAAGAACTGTGCGACCTGATATCCCACGTGGAGCCTCCGTCCGCCAAGCATGCAGCGGACCAGATGCATCTCATCTCCATAGAAATGATGACCACCGGTGCTTCGATGGCAGATAGATCGAATGAAGATCACGTGAAGGAACCGCCATACCGGGCATCTGATGTCGCGATATGTAGACTTGTTGGTGACAAATGACCCACCACTGCCCGTGAGTTCTCGCCACGTTCTGGTGTTGTTTTCAATTTTTTCGACTCTCGATTCCTTAATCTTGAAAACTCTGAGATCCGCGGACTGGTCAATCCCCAACAACCTTCCAAATGTGTCGTAGGACTCATGGAAAAGAGTTCCTCCCAAGCGAAACTGGATGTGCCTCGTATACGTGTTCTTCACCCTCGGGTTTAAATCGAATGTACTCCAGAGCTCCTGGAGGGGAAGAAGTGGTGCGGGCTCTGCCACCTGAACCAGTCTCAGCAAGTCAGCGCGTGTCAGCCGATGCACTAGCAGCTCATGGAACTCCGGACATTGCTCCCTAATGTCCTCAAAATCAACCCTCACCCCCGGTGTGGGTTTAAGGTGTTGAATCTGCCAGTAAGCTGTCCAGTGGGTGATATCTGGCAGGTCATCAATGAACCGATGTAGACCAAGTACGCTTCCTCTGGGTGGCGGCGGATCGTTAGGACCGGAAGAGGCACCGGACTGAATGGTCGGCGAGGTTCCTCCTCGTCCGCTGAGATGTTCCCGCATTTCGCGAGGCAGATTGCCCTGCCCTGATGAACTAGCCATAATCTGCAACTCAAACAAACTAGAATGAGACATGAGCAAACATGCTGAAGTGTGCAAACCACCATCCAAAATAGCACGCAATGCAACCAAGTGATAGGGATCGAATCATGCTTAGTACGGTTCAACAAAGTAGCCATGACATCAAGTTGAGCATTCTAAGATAGTCAATTGCAAGAATCCAATCATCATGTCTAAGTCAACCAACTAGTCAAACATGGAGCATCGAACACTTAGAACCGGCACTAAGGTAAAATTCTCAATATAGCTGAAGCAAGCTACAATCAGTCCAAATCAATCTCTCCAATATGCCAAAACACACCCTAGGATCATTCAAAAACACTCTACACCATCAGAATTCATCCAACCCCAAAAATCCCCAAATTGCAAAAACTCGGTATGGAAAGTACCCTACATCATGCAATTCATCAAGCAAACGAAGTCCAATCAAGCCACGATTCAAAATATAGCTATCTAAGATAGTCAATTGCAAGAATCCAAGGTCAATTCAACCAAACCCAAATTCTGAAAATTAGGGGTCTTAGCTCTAAAATCACCAATCCGAAAATGTCAATGAAACTGAACAAAAATTGGTGCAATAGATTCGTAGTGAAGTGTAGAGCAACTTACCTCAAAGGAGTGATAGCAAATTCCTCAAGAAAATCGACGAACGACCCAAAAAGTACCAAAACTAAGTTTTACTCGACCCAAGCTTGAAACTCGGCCAAAATCAGCGAAAATTGGTTGGGCAAGGGCGGAATCAAGTAGGGAATGGGAAGAGGTGAAAATTTTGGTATGGGTTCGTGAAAATCGGAGGTTTTGAGTAAAAATAGGTTGAAAACTCGAAGAACAAGGGGTGCTTCTCTTTTTGTTCTTGCTGGATTCGGAGAGAGAGAGTGTGAAAAAGTGGCTTTGATCCGAAAATGCTAAGGGAAGGAGGGAAAACGCGTTTTTGAGGGGCAAAAGTACGCCTGGCACTTTCAAAAGTGCTCTGGCGCACAAAACCCCCCATAAGACGCACATTCTGAATATTCGGACGAGAGTTCTGAAAATAAATTGAAAAGTGCGCCTAGCACTTCAAAAAGTGCGCCGGCGCACATTTGCTTCCAAAAACCGCACATTCTGAATATTTCACCGAGAGATTTGAAATTTAATTAAAAAGTGCGCCTGGCACTTCGAAAAGTGCGCCAGCGCACATCTCCCTTTAAAAACCGCACTTTTTGACCTGATACTCGGAAAAATCAATTAAATCAAGAAAAATTCGCCTAAAATCCGAGGTTTTAAAATGACCAAATCACGAAATTGACTCTCAGGGACTGACACACACAAAAACTGACGCCACGACTCTACCACGGACTCGACTCAATAAATTAAAAGACTCCAGACTCGGGTTGCCTCCCGAGAAGCGCTCTCGTTTTACGTCTTTGAGCTAGACGATACCTGGTTTACGGTGCCTCGAGACGAAACTCCTCAGCCACACCGACGAATGCTCCAGCTACATATGGCTTCAAACGATGGCCATTTACCTTAAAAGGTTCCTCTCCGGCCTTGAAAATTTCCACGGCCCCATGGGAAAGGGCTTTAGACACCGTAAATGGACCCATCCAACGGGATTTCGGCTTGCCTGGGAAAAGATGTAGCCGTGAATTATAAAGGAGCACTTGATCCCCTTCTTTGAACTCCTTGTTCCCTCGCAAACGTGAATCGTGGAGCTTCTTAGTTCGCTCCTTGTATATCTTCGAGCTCTCATAAGCTCGATCTCTCCATTCCTCAAGCTCTAACAGCTGCAATTTCCTCTCTTCACCTGCAAGACTAGCATCCAGGTTCAGTAGCTTAAGGGCCCAGTAGGCTCTATGCTCGAGCTCTACTGGGAGATGACACGCTTTCCCATATACCAGAAAATATGGGGAGGTACCTATAGGCGTTTTAAAGGCCGTCCTATATGCCCAAAGCGCGTCATCAAGCTTGGTGGACCAATCCTTAGAGGATTGATCAACGGTTTTCTCAAGAATCCGTTTCAATTCCCGGTTTGACACCTCGACTTGACCACTCGTTTGAGGGTGGTAAGCCGTGGACAAACGATGGGTAACACCAAACTTCTGGCACACCTTATCAAATTGACCTTGAAAATGAGTTCCACGGTCACTAATGATGGTTCGAGGTGCACCAAAACGAGAGAAAAGTTTCTTAAGGAACTTTCCAACAACTCGGGCATCGTTAGTGGGGAGGGCTTGAGCTTCTACCCATTTCGATACATAATCCACAGCCACGAGTATGTACTTGTAACCAAAGACGGAGTGAAAGGACCCATAAAATCGATCCCCCACACATAAAAAATTTCAACAACCACAGACACTTGTTGAGGCATTTCATCGCGTTTAGAGATCTTACCTGCCCGTTGGCATGCATCGCACGCCTTGATGAAATCCTGGCAATCCTTGAAGATGGTAGGCCAGAAGAATCCAGAAGCCAAGATCTTTCGAGCAGTTCGGTTTGCTCCATGATGGCCACCGACAGGCCCATAATGGCAATGCTCCATTATGTCTCCAGCCTCCGCTAGGGTTACGCACCTCCGGATGATGTCGTCAGAGCCAATCCGGAACAAATAAGGATCATCCCAGAAGTACTTCTTAACCTCTGTAAAGAACTTCCTCTTTTCTTGACGGGAGAAATCCGTCCTCACTTCACCAGTGGCTAGATAATTAGCGAGGTCAGCAAACCAAGGACCCTCTGCCTCTTTAATCATTATAGCAAATAGGTGTTCCTCCGGGAAAGTTTCCCGGATTGCTAAATTATCACCAGAACTCTGCTCATGCCTCTCCAATCGTGACAAATGATCCGCAGCCACATTCTCCGACCCTTTCTTGTCTTGGATCTCAAAATCAAATTCTTGCAAGAGAAGAATCCAGCAGATTAGCCTTGGCTTAGCATCCGTCTTGCTCATAAGATGTCGGATAGCTGCGTGATCTGTGAAGACAGTAATTTTAGCAAAAAGAAGATAAGAGCGGAACTTATCAAAGGCAAAGACCACCGCTAGCATCTCCTTTTCGGTAGTTGTATAATTCCGTTGAGCTTCATTCATTGTCTTACTGGCATAGTAGATAGTCCTGAACCTCTTCTCAATCCGCTGCCCAAGACCGCTCCAACAGCATAATCGCTCGCATCACACATAAGCTCGAATGGCAGATCCCAATTCGGAGCTACAACCACAGGTGCTGAAACAAGCTTATTCCTCAGAGTCTCGAAAGCTGTCATGCACTTCTCGTCAAAGAGGAAAGGAACCTCCTTCTCCAGTAATCGAGTCATAGGCAAGGTGATTTTTTGAAAAATCCTTGATAAACCGCCTATAAAACCCGCATGACCCAGAAAACTTCTTACTGCTTTGACGGAAGAAGGAGGCGGTAGCTTGGCAATGGTATCGATCTTTGCCGGATCAACCTCAATACCTACACAGCATCTCCAATAAGCTCATCGAAGATACCCATCATGCATCTCTGAAACGTAGCTGGCGCGTTACAGAGTCTGAAGGGAATTCTGCGGTAGGCAAAAGTACCAAACGGGCATGTGAAAGTGGTCTTTTCTTGATCATTCGGCGCGATGGGAATCTGAAAATACCCGGACATCCCATCCAGGAAGCAGTAATACTCATGACCCGCCAAACGCTCCAACATCTGATCAATAAAAGGAAGGGGGAAATGGTCTTTCCTTGTTGCATCATTTAATCGTCTGTAATCAATACAGACTCTCCATCCGTTAACTGTCCTAGTAGGGATGAGCTCCCCTGCTGCATTAGGAACCACGGTGATGCCTCCCTTCTTAGGCACACAATGAACCGGGCTCACCCAGTTACTATCAGAGATGGGATAAATAATCCCAGCATCCAGAAGCTTGATCACCTCCTTCTTTACAACCTCCATCATGTTCGGATTAAGACGTCGTTGAGGTTGTCTAACAGGTCTCTGGTTCTCCTCGAGGAAGATGTGATGCATACAGTGAGATGGATGAATTCCCTTTATATCTGTCACCCTCCAAGCAATAGCACGCATATGCCTCCTAAGCAACCGTATGAGCTCATCCTTCTGCGGTTGAGTGAGGGTCGAGTTAATTATGACCGGAAGCTTAGAGTCATCTCCCAGGTACGCATACTCTAAGTTCGGAGGCAGATCCTTCAACTCAAGTTCCGGAGCTTCTTCATATGAAGTTAAAAGTCAACGCTCCGGTGGCGGTGTGAAAGCAGTTTGCGGAACCTGGTCCACATATTCCTCTTCTTCATAAACGCTCATAGATGCTACCTGTTCATCCCGAATTGCTCCTGTATCAACAAACTGACCAGAAACAATACACTTCTCTAGCGAGTCTTCACTCACTAGGTTAGTAAAAACAGAGGTAGAAAGCACAGTTACAGTTTCTTCAACAGCACACAAGTCATCGTAGTGGTGAGGAAATTGAATGCTATTATCTAAACGAAATGTAGCATGATCTTTTCCTACCCTAAGAGTTATAGTACCTCCTAGCACATCTATGAGAGAACCGGCTGAATACAAGAATGGACGACCAAGAATCAACGGCATATCAGCATGAGCATCAATCACGACAAAATCAGTAGGAAACTTGAATGGACCAACTTCAAGAATAACATCTTCTAAAATACCCCTAGGCACAACAGAAGATTTATCAGCTAATTTTACGTTCATGCGAGTTGGTTTAAAATCAAGCATTCCTATATCAGAAGCTAAGCTATATGACATGACATTGATGCTAGCTCCTAGATCTGCTAAACCACGTCCAACACGGAAGGTACCAATACGACAAGGTAGAGTGAACGAACCTGGATCACGGCGCTTAATGGGAAGCTTGTTTAGCACAATGGTCGATACCTCCTCATTAAGCTCCAAGTCTTCAAAGAGCTCCGGGAAGTTCGCTTGTTCTTCCTCCGTGAGAGCTAAAAGTTCTTGCAACTTCAACTTGTTGGTGGCTAGCATCTTCATGTACTTGGCAAACTTCGGCATCGTCACAATCATCTCCTTCATCGACATATCAACGTGAACCCTGTTCAGCATCTTCAGGAATAGCTGGTACTGAGCATCGTAGAGATCCTTATTAAGCCTGGCAGGATAAGGTGCCCGCGGCTTGTAAGGGTTGGCCACCGGTATTGGAGATGAGGGAATAACCGGTGTCTTTTCCTCTTCTGGCTGCTGAATCTGTTCCTCTTCCTCCACGTCCTCTTCTTCAATGAGATGAGGAGGAGGAATTAAAGTCGGCACCTGCTTCATGGGAATATCTGCCAGCTTCTTTCCACTTCTTGTTTCCACAGCTCCCACATGTTCATTCTGGTTCGGATTAGGGAGAGTGGTGGTAGGTAGAGATCCAATACCCTTCTACTTAAGAAGATTTGTGATTCCTGCCATTTGATTTGCCAGCTTCTGGAGAGAAGAGTCGTGGTGTGAGATGTCCTTCTTGTTTGACTGAGTTTCAGCCAAAATCTTATCCATCTTATCCATCATGAGATCGGAATAGGACTTAGGCGCAGAAGAGCTTGCACCACCGTTGTTGTTCTGATTCTGGTTCTGGTGCTGGTTCTGGTTCTGATTCTGATTCTGATTCTAATTCTGATTGTTATACCAGCCGCCTCTGTTTTGCCATTGGGAATTCTGATTTTGATTCCCATAATTTCTTTGGTAACCCCCTTGATTTCCTTCCTGAAACTGATTCTGATTTTGGTTGTTGTTCCAGTTCCCTCTGCTCTGCCATTGGGAGTTTTGATTCTGGTAACCATTGGAATTTCTGTAATTGTTGTTCTGGTTCTGGTAAATCCTCTGGTTCTGTCCACCAACATAATCAACCTCCTCTTGTTGTTGGTCTGGGTTACCCTCAATCTTCCAATTACAACTCTCTGCTGTATGATCTGGACCACCACAGTTTGAACACGGGGCGGTGACAGCCGCTACAGTCGCCGCCGTAGAAGAAGATGAAGGAGTGGTTCTAGAAAGCATCTTGAACCCTGGCGGTGGAGCTGTAGGAACACCCGGTGAAGGAGCTATCTTAGCCCTTTCCAACTCATGTTTTAATCTCTGCACTTCCATCTCTAGTTTCGAGTTATCCAACTCCAACTGACTTTGAACAAGGTTTACTGGTGCAGGAACTGTGGGAATAGGGTATTGGGCATCAGCAGAAAATCTCCTTTGCCCAGACTCCTGTCGTCCACCTTTAAGGGATTAGCTTGCATTAGAGACTTGATCCTCATGGCAAAGGCCTTGCAAGCAGCCAAAGCCGCGGCTGCGGTCATATCATCCAAGTCTGTATTCAGCTGTAAAGAGAAATCCTTCCTTTTCTATAATCCAAGCCTCGGAGGAATATAGAGAACTTGTTGTAGTCATCCCATCCATGGTGAGGACAAGCTCGGAGAAGCCCTTGAAATCTTTGCCAAGCCTCATAGAAGTTCTCCTCCGGACCACTTGTGAAACCTGTTATCTGTGCCCTGAGTGCATCAGTTCTGGAAGGGGAGAAGAACTCTTCTAGGAATGCTTTAGCCAGACCATCCCACGTAGTGAAGTGATTCGCAGGATGATCATACAACCACAGTTCTGCTTGACCCTTCAGAGTGAAAGGAAAAAGCTGAAGCTTGACTGCATTATGATCCGCTTCATTGTTGGACACTGTATGAGCCAGCCTCAAGAAGTTCCTCACATGAGCATTCGGGTCCTCATTAACACCTCCAGAGAAAGTGTTCCCATTTGCTTGAATCATGTTGATCAAGTGAGATGGGATGTGCAGATTCCGAGTTCCCGTGTTGGGAATCTGAATGCACGAAGCTGTCCCATCTATGGTCGGTCGATCATAATCCTTCAATGTCCTTTCTGCCGCCATAATTTCTATCTCAGGTGGAGTAGGAGGATCTGTGGGAGAATCAGGACGGGGCGGATCAGTAGTAGCAATGGTGGACGGTGAAGGTGTGGATGAAGATGTGAAAAGGTTCTTCTTTGTTTTAGGTGTCTTGGCTGGAGGAGGAGGAACCGGAGTAGTGCCGAAGTGAGTATAGAAGACTCTACCCTTTTCAGCTATGCGCTTACTAGCCCGTTTTTCCTCCGAACCTGCAATCTTGCCTGAAACAAAAAAACAAGGAATACCAAGTAATACAAAAATGTGGGAGATAAGAAATGATAAGAGAGTGAATGAAAAGCTTAGACGCACAATGCCTTTCCTAGAAAAAGAAAAGTCCCCGGCAACGGCGCCAAAAACTTGGTGCGCAAATTAATGCACACAAAGTTTTACTCGCTAGATCGCTCTAGCGAGATCGTTAATCCCAAGGGTCTTTCCGTTTCTATTACTCAACGATTGTGAGGTAAGCTATTCGGGGTTTTTGTCGATGGTTTGAATTGGGTTTGTGAACTAATTAATCTAAGAAAGCGATTTAAATCAAGCAAACAAGCAAAGCAGATTGGAGTTTCTAAGAAAGACTAAGGCGGTTGTTCAGACTCGAATCCACGCTAGTTCGGTTTAGATGGATGAAACTATGCAATCGACGAAATTCAACAGACTAGACGACTCGGCAAATCCTTTTGTAATCTCTACTCCATGGTCAGGCCGTAGAGATTCAATTCTATCAAACCTACAAGCTCCTATGGTCAAGCTAACTTGCAAGCAATCAAGAACGATTAAGAATAGTGAAATGCCACAAAAATCATGCAAAGAGATTAGGTTCTGACAATCCTATGGTCAAGCTATTGGAGAACCTAACGACCTCCTAAACTCTAGAATGAAAAGCGTTCATGGTCAGACCCGCAATTCAAAGATAAATCCAGAAACTAACAATTGATCAAGTTGCCAGAATCAAAAAGTTTAAATTAGGGTTTAGGAGAAATCGCATCAAGTCTGAAAGATCATCGATTAACATAAACGGGTTAGAAACCCGAAATCATCCATACAAAATCCTATCTAACGCTTCATCTAATCTAAACAACCCTAGAGGTTTAGCCAGACATCGTTACAGAAGAAATCGCAGAAACAAAGAAGAAGAAAACCGGAGAAGAAGACATCTTACTCCGAATAGACCTAATCTCGATCAATCCTTCAGACTCCTAAGTTAATCCTCGCTAATCCTCGCTCAATCGCGTCTCCAAAGCTCCGTCTTCACCTCCGAGAGTGTCTGGTTCGTCAGAGAAAAGTAGAGAATTTGCAGAAAATGATGTGTGTCTTCTCTCTCCTCGAAATTGGGTTAAAAACCCAATTTCCGTCGGAGTGCTGAAAAATGGCCAAATGTGCGCCTGGCGGGGTCAAAAAGTGCGCCGGCGCACATTGACCCTAAAAGGCGCACATCTTGAATATTCCGCCGAAACTTTTGAAAATAAATTGCAAAGTGCGCCTAGCACTTCGAAAAGTGCGCCGGCGCACATTTGCCTCTGAAAACCGCACTTTTCGATGCTGCTTCTTGCTCCGAACTTCTTTCGGCAATTCCAACCTCATTTGTGCTCCGAATTGATCCCCGTTTGAACCGCCAAGCTCGTAGAAAAGTCTTCTACGATGTGAAATCCTGAAATCTCATCAAAATAACTTGAAAACACGTCAAACGACCCAAAAGAGGGCTAACGGGGAATCAAACATAATTTACAATAAAATCATTCAAGTTCATCACAATTCAGGGTCAAACAAGAGGAATGTCGTTCAAATGTGGCGAGATAAATGCGGTAAATCTAACGTCATCAGGGAGGCCGTGGATGCTGTGATTAAGGAGAAGGACCAAATCATTCGGGCGAAGGATGAACAACTTGTTCGAGCGAATAGGGAGAATGATGACATCGTTGAGGAGAAGGACAACATTATTCGAGACCTGAGGGAAGAAATTTCATGGTTGCATGTTTCAATCAATAGGTTGCTCAGGGAAGGGCCTCCCTCTCCACCACCCGGACTTCGTCCTTACAATTGACATCCATGTTGGGCCTAGTGTGTTTGTTTTTTCTGTTGTTGTTGTTATTGTTGTTGTTGTTGTTGTTGTCGTCTTCCTTGTCGTTGTTGTCGTTGTTGGCGTCATTATCGAAGTTAATAAAATGACTGGTCTGTAGTTGCAGCCTTTCTTCATTGTGTTGTCAAATTTCATTTGTTTTTATGACATAGTTGCAGTCTTTTTCAGTGTGCGACTAATAAATGTACACCATTTCTGAAGTGTGCGGTCAATTCTGAAGGATGGACTAATAAAAGTAACTTCATAGTACAACTAGAAACCAAACATTACATTGAAACTGAAACATGAAATTGACAACCAAACATTTGAAATACAGATTACCAAACACAGACTACCAAACACATAATACTAAATATTTCATAGTGCAATTAACCGTTCCTTGTAGGGTTTGGATTTCTGCTGTTTCGCCTCACACGTCGGCACGTCCTCCTATTGTGCCCTTCTTGCTGGCAGTAACTGCAGTGAGGCTCAATATCTTCAACCCAGTCCATCTCGTTGCGTATGCGAGAATGTCGTGGTCGCCCCATCTCCCTGACCCTTCCTGGGTCAGGCATCAACTTAGGCCCTCCATGAGGCACCCAGTCCTCTTTCGAGCCGATAAGGAGGAAACTCCGTCCGTATATCTGTCTTACTGTTTCCAGCCTATAATGGGCGTTGGCGTAGTATAAGGGATCTTGATTGGCGGCGTTACATGCGGCCACGGCATGTGAACAAGGCATCTTCCACTGTTGGAACTTGCCGCAGGAGCAATGACCGTCCCCCTCCTCGTAGTCCAAGCGAACTTCTTGCCTATTGTTTCCCTTCCCGTTGCTACGATTTATCGCCATCTGTATTTCGAATATCCCAGCATCATAATCGAATTGCCTCACTGTGTGGGAAGTGGCCTTATTCACTCTTTTCTGCAGGCGCTTAAGACACTTCTTCGTCCAGATTGCACCGGCCGCCTGTTCTTCTCGAACCCTCTTCCGTCGATCTTCGAAATTCGTTTGCAGCCTGTAGAAAGTGGATTCCACCAAAGCTGCAACAGGGAGAGCCCAGATTGACTTGAATGCCCCATTCACGCTCTCCGCCATGTTTGATGTCAATTGGTTCCATCGTGCCCTGTCGTGTTGAGCGTCTACGGCTCTTGACCAATATAATTGATCTTCAAGCGCCCACTTTTTATTCACGGGGTCGTCCCTTGCGAATCTTGTTGCCCCCTTTGTGAACTTTCTCAAGGACCGGCGTTTAGCTTCAGGTAAGGGAGAATGGATTACAATGATATACGCTGAAATTGTTAAGTACTTGGTGGAGTGTCATGATACTTACCTAAATTCATAAGGCGGCTTTTCATTTTTGGGTTCTTGGCGCTTTTGTTGTAATTGCTTATATAGTGTCTGGCGCACCACCGCCAATGCCATCCAAATTGGATTTTCTCCATTGCACTCACGATGCCCACATGTCGGTCGGATATGACACATACTCCGCGTCTCTGTGTGACTCGCCGTTGTATGCAATCAAAGAACCATTCCCAAGTCTCCTTGCTCTCAACGTCCACAATTGCGAAAGCCACAGTGAAGATGTTCTTATTACCATCGAACGAACTAGCCATGAGTAGTGTGTGCTTGTATTTTCCTGTCATGAAAGTACCGTCGACGATGAGCACAGGAGGACAATGTTTGAAACCTTCGATGGACGGGGCGAAACTCCAAAACACACGATCGAATTGGGTGATTGTATCTCCATCATCCGTTGTGATTTCTTTCGTGACGAATTCAACTTCCGTCCCATAGTTCCAATCTTGTATTGCCTTCACTAGGGTAGGTAACTCGTTGTATGATTCCTCCCAATTACCATATATCCGCGCCATGGCGCGCTGTTTGTCATTCCATGCCTTCTTGTACGAAATTTGTCGTCCGTACATAGTATGTATCTCTGTCTGAAGAAGTTTGATCCGAATATGGGGGCGTGCTTGGACAAAGGGCGTGACTGCATCAGCTATGACATTGACATCCAGCTGGGTCGGACTGATGTTGTTCTGACTGCCCAAACACGTATGGGCCGGATTGAATTGTTTTACCGTCCACACATCGCTCTCATCTGTAGTGAGCCTTATCCTCCACGGGCATCCATTGCTTTGATATCCATGACATCGTTGCTCAAGCAACCATTTGCTAGACCGTGTCGTGCATAACATGCGGTTATTCCTGAGTGCATATTGCTTCAGACTAGTTTGTGCCACAAGTTTGCTTTCGAATTGTTGCCCAACCGCAAACCCTGGCCTGTCAATGTGCCATCGTGGAACGTTATGAACGCCGTACTCGTTGTTGCTTGTAGTCATCAGGTCACCGATATCTTCTGGTAAATGTGTGAAATGGCTTGGGGGGTGTATTCTCTCGGTGGTTGCGCATTCACAAAGGGTTGAGTTTCAATGTCTGGCTCAGATACATTTGCTTCGTCCCGCTCCGAGTTGACGTCGCTTTCTGATGAGTCTCCTTCGATCTCATTTCCCAAGTGCGCTACCGTACTTTCTTTCCTGCTATCGCCACGCAATTGTCCCGGATGTGTTTGATTGCTCTGACTGCTCTGACCACTATAACAGGCACTCGCTCCGTCGCCCATGAATATAGATTCTCCCTGGACCGGCGTCCCACGGTGGTCGAACTCAAAGTATAGCTCTGCCACTCGGTAGTCCGACTGGGTTGCCATGATGTTGTAGATAACCTCCAACCCAGTAACGTCATTAAGAATGGAAACATGTAGTCTTTAATCAAATGGACTTTGAAATCTAACTAAAGCAAACATTGGGAAATGAAAGTTTATTTCTCTGTCAATAAAAACAAACAAGCACTGGGAAGTGGGTGGTGCTACTGTTCCTAAGGAACAGTAAACACCCCCTAGGTTTTTTGGTTTAATTAATTAGCATGCAGCTAACTAAATCGAAATGGTTCAACTTAGTTTATAAACTTTGAATGATGAATGGATTATGAATTATGCACTATGGATCATGATATTGTTGTGTTATATATTGACTGATTTTTACGGTTTGATGCCGATCGGACCTCAAACCCTTGAAACTCTCGGTGTATCGATTTGATGTCTGATTCGGTCTTGACAACATTGAGAATTTCCAACCATTTATCACTGCTGGAGCTGAATATATTAACTTTATTTACTTTAATGTTGGCAATTTATTATGTGCTTATTGTTTAATATTTAACTAGAACCAACTCATTTTATATAAATGTTTAAAATCAAAAGAAGAGAGTTAATAATGATAAATTACTTTCAGATTTAGATCATTATCTTGTTTGAATTTTAATTTCAACATATAACTTTCATTTTTATCAATATATAGTCTCACGCACTTTTTTCATGACAAGTAGGGGTGGCAATTCGGTTCTTTCTACAAGGGCTTTTGGACATTTCCTAGGCTCTGATACCAAATGAATACGTGTGAATACAAACTAATTTTTCTTTCTGACAATCTCTTATTCCTTGTTTGGTTAGTCAATTTTGTTTTCATTTCTTTCTTTCCAATTACCTTTATTCTAGGTAATCTTATTACCTACCTTTAAGGACATTCAAAAACTATTTCCTATTTTTAAGGAAACTATTATCATTATTGTTATACATACTACTATCGTAAAATATACTATTATTGGAGTCCGGCTTAGTGTCAAACAAAATCCCCTTCCTTGATAGTGTCAAGGAAGGATCTCAGCCACTGATTGTTTGCCATCAATCTAACGGCTCTCAGCCACTCATTAATCCCAGGGGCTCTTTCGTCTTTTCTCACTCCTAGCTGACAGTTTCGCACTTTTCCACGACTTCGCTTTCTCCCAGCTGACAGTTACGCCATCTTCTTCCTTCTTAATTTGGAACGACGGTTTTTTCAGCTTAGGGTTTTTCGAATTCATATTCTGTAACTGCTCCTATCTTCCCCAAATCATTATTCTTCTTCATTTCCTATTTATCAACGCAACTAGTTCATCTATCTCATTCTACTCCATTTTCCATCTTCTATCTTAGTCTACGCCATTTCTTTCCATCTACCTTGAAGGTCTACTTCCATGGCTCCTCGTCGTGCGGTTGTTAGTTCTAGGGCTAAATCTACTAGGTATAGTTTTCCTTCTTCTATCATTTCTTTTCCTTATTTTGTGAACAGATTTTGTACTCATTCTGTGTTTAGTATGTACTCATTCTTCAACAGATTTGTTTTTAGTTTTGTGAACTCTGATTTTAGGGTTTCATACTTTTGTTTTTAGTTCATACTGATTAGTAGTTTGTACTGATTTCAGATATACATTTTTTTGTACTATGCTTTTCATTCCTGTGTACTTGTGTGTTTGTTTGTGTTTTTTTTTTGCTGTTTTATTGATTTGCTATTGTACACACTTTCTCTTCTAATCATGTCTACGATTTTAAGACTTGTATGTTTGTTTTTAGGTTGTTTTTATTGTTGATTTTAGGTTTTAACACCTATACACAGATATAGATTTTTTGTACTCGGATTTCATTGTTGTGTTCATGTAATGTGCATAATTTGTTTTTGAGTTTATCATGTGTGTCCTTGTTTGTTTGTTTTGGTTTGTTGTACTGATTTGCTTCTCACTTGCTCTTTTAATCATGTCTATGTTTTACCACTTGTACATATATATTTATGTGTACTCATATTTTGCTTACTTGTTTTTGCAGGGGGGACAACATTGCAGTTATATCTTCTGATGATGACTCAGGTGATAATGTTGCAGTCTCATATCAGTCTAGTTTTGGGTATACCAGTAGGTGTGCCCCAAGTTGCGTTGTTCGTTATTTGAGACAGTTGGAAGACTCTCAAACTAACATTTTGCGTGACCACAGTCTTTTGAGTTTCACTTCTAGTCAGCTTAAAAATATACACAGACCACTCATCTCCCTAATTCTCGGGAAATATGATTATGAAAATCATAGTTTTAAACTTCCTTCTGGTAATGTACACAGATTGACACCTGAAGATGTACATTCTGTGTACGGCTTACCTTTAGGGTCAGAGGAAGTTAGCATAGACTCTGTGAGTGTAGAGGACTGTGTGAGATGGGCTGGTGATCTTGGAATTACCGAGGAATATATACATTCACTCGAAGTGTCCTGGTCTATCATCGAGGGGAGAATTAATTCTGTGCCTATGGAAGATGTAGATAGTTGGTTTAGGCTTCTCTTCCTCCTGTTGGTTGGTTGTCTTTTTGTTCCAAAGAATCATTTCTCTGTGGATATTAGATATCTGTATTTTGTGAGTTTTAATGATACTACCTTTTTCACCAAATTCAATTGGTGCAAGTTTGTGCTTGACCAGATAAAGTCTTGCATGTTATTGCACCATAATGGAACAAAATACATCACTGCTGACTTGCAGTTTCTCTCAGTAAGTTCCTGTGTACACTTTTCTCCTATTTTTTGTGTGTACTTTTTTCTCTGTACTCATGTTTTCCTGTGTACTCATTTTTTCAGGTCTTATTCCTTCAAAAGTGTGTTCCTACTTCTCCTCAAGGTCCATTCATAGCTGAGTATACTGATGCTTCTGTAAGGTAGACTAGAAAGAGTATTCTGACTATGTACTCTGGTGCTGATGGTGGTGATAAGGGTAAGTTTGTGAAGCAGACTAAAAAGAATCTTGTAAGTATTGGTCAGTCATCAGAGATTAGATCAAAGACCAAGCATGCAGTGGTGAAAGAATTTATGCAACCAAAGAAGGCACCTGAGAGGAACCAGAAGAGGAAGTCAGTAGAGGGGCAAAGCTCTGTTCATCGACAATCAAAGAGATTGAAGACTGAAGAAGTTTCTCTTGCTTGGAGTCAATACAGTCTGTTGATGAAGTAAGTACTTAATTTTTGTCTCTGTACACATTTACACCAGAATGTGTACACTACTATCTGTACACTATGGGCCTTACGTGTTTAATTAAATACTAAATATGCTTAATTACTAAACCCCTAACTTAAACAAAACCTAATCTACTGCGTACATCCATTTATTCAATCCCCAAAGTCAAAATATCCACAGGAAAACAAGAATGTGTTGATGAAGTAAGTACTTAATTTTAGTCTCTGTACACATTTATACCAGAATGTGTACACTACTATCTGTACACATATTAGTGTACACTACTATTTTTGTACACATTTGTTATGCAGTTTGTCCTATTTTTTTTAGGCTTTGAGGAAGAAGGAAGCAATCTTTGCATGCCATGATGAATGTCTTCAAATTGTTGCTAGGTGTAGTTCTCAACTGAGAGCCATCGATAAACATATTGAGGATCTACGACATCTTGAGGCTGTAAAGTTAATTGAAGCTAGTGATGAGAGCAATGACAACGAAAGAGAGATAAGTCATGTGCACAGTCCTGTACACAATGTTGAGGATCCTGTGGACAATGTTGCCAAACCTGTGGTCGAAGAGGACATTGTGGTTGAGGATTCTGTACACAGTGTTGTTCAAGCTGAGATCCAAGAGGACACTATGGTTGAGGATCCCGTACACATTGTTGCTCCCGTACACAGTGTTGCTGAACCTGTGGTTGAAGAGGACAAAGGATTAGGTAATGATAATGATGAAGATGGTAATGATAACAATGATGATGATGATGAAGATGGTGATGATAGCAGTGATAATGATGATGAAGACGGTGATGATAGCAGTGATGATGATGATGAAAATGATGACAAGGACGATAATGCTAATGTCATTGCTACAAAGAAAAAGGATGACAAGGATAAGGATGATTCTAGTGGTCAAGGTTGTACCAGTAAGGTTTTTGATGATTTGAATAAGGAGGTTGGTGATGGCAGTAAGGGTGATGGCAGCAAGGATACTGTTGCTGATAAGGGAGGAGATGGCAATGATGATGTGACTGGTGATAAAGTTGATGATGATGGCTGTAAGACACCACCAGCTGTATATCATGGAGGAGGACAATTATTGACATCTCCCGTTATTGATATTCAGAGATTATTGACATCTCCCGTTATTGATATGGATTTGCCATCATTTGCTTTAAAAAGCCCTACTAATGTCAGTCCCCCTTCTATTCCTGAGACGGTGATGGATGTAGTTAATTTTATCAATTCTGAATATGGCAGTGTTACAGAAGCTGGTGAAGCTTCTACAAGCAGAGAGAAGGTATTTTAAAAAAAAATATACAACAAGTGTAAGTTTTGTGTACACAGATTTTTTTGTTGTTGTTATTTAATTTGTGTACACGTTTTTTACAGATTTCTGATGAGTCAGGGAATGAAGGACTTCATGATGTTGTTGATGCAATTATTGGGCTTGGAGATGAGGTTTGTTGATGCACTTGTTACACATATGTTCATATTTTAATAATGTTTTGTACTAATTTCTGTACACATATTCCCACCATTGTCAGGCTGTTTCATTTGGTGTTCAAACCATTCGGGACAATGTTGTGTTCGATTCAACTCCTGATGTTGCGAAACAGGTTTCTACTCAATTTATTTTATGTCCTCAATATTTTTATGCAAATCCTGATGTTGTGTACCCTTGCTTATGTACACACATTTTTAAATGTTTGTACTAATTACTGTACACATTTTTCCACCATTGTCAGGCTGTTTCTGTTGGTGTTCAAACCATTCAAGATAATGTTGTGTTCGATTCAACTCCTAATGTTGCGAAACAGGTTTCTACTAAATTTTTTTTATGTCCTCAGTATTTTTATGCAAATTCTGATGTTGTGTACCCTTGCTTGTGTACACACATTTTTTAAATATTTGTACTAATAGCTGTACACATTTTTCCACCATTGTCAGGCTGTTTCTGTTGGTGTTCAAACCATTCGAGATAATGTTGTGTTTGATTCAACTCCTAATGTTGCGAAACAAGTTTCTATTCAATTTTTTTTATGTCCTCAGTATTTTTATGCAAGTCCTGATGTTGTGTACCCTTGCTTGTTTACAAACATTTTTTAATGTTTGTAGTAATAGCTGTACACATAAACTATGATTACCCTTACTGTACACATAAACAGCGTGTACACTGTACTATATGTGTATAATTTGTATGTGTACACATAAACTATGATTACCTTACTGTACACATAAACAGCGTGTACACTGTACTGTATGTGTATAATTTGTATGTGCACACAAATTTGAAAACTATACTGTGTACAAAAATTTATGTCTAACCTTTTGTCTTTTACAATAGGTTGTTTTATGTGTGTTTTTTCTTTTAATAATTGTACATATTTTTTCACCATGGCCAGGCTGGTTCAGTTGAAAGTTCTGGAGAGGTTTTGAATGATGTTGTTTGGGATGCAAGCATTGATATTGGGAAACAGGTTGTTTACTCATTTTATTTTAGTAGTTATGTAAGTACTGATGTGTACATAGAGTATTGCAAACATTTTAAAATATACTGTGTACACATATTTTGTGTACCCTAATGCTTTTAATGTGTACATTCTTTTAATATTTGTATACATATTTATATTGTGTGTTTTTTTTAATTAATAGGCCAGTAAGCGTGGGACTACATCATTAGCAATCGTTCGTCATGTTGATAATACAGATGGTGAGACGTTAGGGAAAAATTCATTTTCTTTACTTAAGGGAAATGAAAATTGTGGTTCAAGTGAAAGTGATGATTCATTAGAGGGGGTCAATGTTGCTGCTTCTGTACTCACAGGATTGAGAATGTCAAGGACCCCAATTGCGGCTCAACCAATTTCTACAATACTTGCTGTGAAGGAAGATTCTCCACAACACGATGACAATATGGAGATTCTTGCTTTAATCCAATATGCATGGGATACAAGTCTTGATGAGTATGTGTTCTTGTACCTTTATTTTTGTTTTTTGTTTATGTGTACTCACTTTTTGTTTTGTGTGTCTCCTATAGGGATGAGGATCTTTTTCAGGCCATTGGATGTGAATCAGTACTGAAGAGAAAATTTGCATTAACTTTACAACATACATCAGAGATTGATGTACATGTTGTTGATTCGTACACATTTTTGCTGAATCATAATGCGGTAATTGGTGGAAAAGTGAAGAAATGGATTTTTCCAGAAAGTCTCGCAGTAAGTTTATGTTATTACATTTAATGTACTCAGTTTCTCCCTTTTGTAAACACTGGTGTACTCAGTTTTTATTTGATTGCAGCAATCAATTTATGGTAATATTTTATCAACACCTATGGAGGAAGATGCAGCGGCTGCATTGCTTACAGAAAGAATAGATGAATGGGCTTCCTCCCTGGATTTTAGTGAGGTTGACCTTGTAAGTTTTATGTGAACAATCTGCATTTTAGTTTCTGTGTACATAATCTGCATGTTAGTTTGTGTGTACATACTCTGCATTTTAGGTTGTGTGTACATTTTGTTCAGTTGTGTTAATCTACATGTCCATTTGTTGTTTTTGCAGTGGTTCTTTCCATTCTTCAACTCAGGTGATTATGTACTGTTTGTCGTGGACATCATTCAAAAAAAGTATCATTACATCGACCTGCAAAACAAAAGTCCATTTACTAATTTGATTGAGTTTCTGGGAGAGAAACTTGTGCATTTTGTGATCAGCTTCATCAAAGTGAAAAAATTCACTCGCAACAACAAACCAATTGATTTTGGAAATTTCACATGGCATAATCAGAAGAAGGTTAAGCTTCATGACCAGAATGCATGTGGAATATATGTGTTGAATTTCTGCAAAGAGTGGGAGGGGAAATATAATAATGGAATGAGTACAATATGGAGAAATCCGGAGGTATTAAAGGAGACAAGGAAGAAGATTCTTGCTGAACTTATGTTAAGTGATGTCAACGTCTGCAAGCAGCGTGTGTTGACCAATGCTACTGCTCGTTTCAACCAATGATTTGTTAGGAAGAGGGAATTTGGGGGGGGGGGGGGGAAGTGAGTTTGTGTATGAACTGTGCTTTTTTGCACTGACCTTTGGGATTATAGGTTGTATGGATGTTTGGATATATATATATATATATATATATATATATATATATAGTTTGTGTGGTTATGATATCATTTTTAGTTTTAATATGATTTTTTTGTTATGTATCTATCTAATTTTTTTATGTGTACACGGGTAATTATGTGTACAGAACATGTATACAGTTCTTTGTGTACATAGTCTAGAAGGTGTGTACACAGTTTTATAAACTATAAACTACTGCAAAGGTGTGTACATAGTGTACATAGTATAAGGTGTGTAACGAGTTATTTGTGTACATAGTGTTTAAGGTGTGTGTACAACAAAATTCTTAAGTTAGTGTGTACACAATTTTATAAACTATGTGTACACAGATCATAACTTAAGGTGTGTAGATAGTTCTTTGTGTATATAGTGTACAAGGTATAACAATGTGTACAACAAAATATGTGCACACGTACACAAACTAGTTTATGGTGTGTACACAATTCTTAAGTTAATGTGTACACATATTGCAGAGTTTGTGTACTCATAAAAATGTACGCATTAAAAAAAAATTATACACAAAACAATATTATACCAAAAGTAAATGTGTGTAATGATATTATTTGTATGAGAATATATGTAAAAACAATATTCAGCTCCAATCTCTTAACTATCAGCACATTAAAATGTCACATCAAGAAAAAAATTGTACACAGGCATGTGCACAAAGATATATGTTTTTATTAACTATGTTGTTTTTTCGTCTTTCATGGTGTAGGAGTTGCAATGGTAAGCTCCAATCTCTTATCTTCTTTCATTTTTTTCACTTTATTCTGCCTTGTTTTCTGTATTGCTAATTCCCATGCTGGTTTGGCCCTCTTATTTGATTTGCCAAACTTGTCTGTACGTTTCTTCAATCCCTTAACATTTTCGAATCCAGTTACTGCAGGTTGTTGATTTGTGCTTGTCCCTACATTTTGAGAATGAATATGTGTACATAAGAAGTTGAAACATGTAGATATTTTTATAGAGTGTGTACAAAAATTTGTGTACATACCAGTTACAGCAGCTAATGTACCTTCAGGTTCTTTTTCAGCTTCAAGCAGCAGCTCCTTTGTTGAATTAAACACACGTTCATATATTGTTTCATTTGATGAAGCTATTGTAATAAGTTTCAGTGTCATGGCAGATAGAGCTTGGAAACGCACTGTGTACACAGATTCTGTGTTGGTATTTGTTGGTGTAGAGAAGCTAAACTGGAACCCAATTTTTGCATACTTTGTCCATCTTTTCTTTATGTACGTCTCTGGCAGTGTTAGGTACCTGATGTTTTTAGTTGTTAAGAACATGTAATCAAATGCTCGTATGATGTGCCGACAAATCCAACCACAATACTCATATGTACGACATGAACACTGGAATATGCAGTCCTTCTCTGATACTATCAACTGCCTTTCATCCAACTTGACTTCATTCATTTCAAACTTGTAGACAATATACTTCTTTATTCCTTCATCTTGCTGTGATTCAACCTCATCCATAGTGTACCCAAATGCCTCACTGTACTCATCCTGGAAGAAGTTGAATATCTCTGGTGTGTACACAGTAGCAGCATGCCTAGCTAGGGAGTTTTTGTGGTACCTATTGTCAAGTTTTGCTTGTCCCATTGTGTAGTCAGCCTGTAGTTCTGTCTCTCTCTTGTTCTCTATCATACGATCAAATTGTTCAAAGAATCTTGATAATGTCATTTTAGAATTCACATATCTTCTTAAATTGCTGTTGAGACTCTCACTTAACTGTGAAGACTTCATTCCAAGGCAAAAGTGATTCCTCAGCCAAACACAACACCACTGCTGTCTGATTGTGTACAAAGTGTCCAGCCATTTATGTCCATTTGGCCCTTTTCCAGGAAAATGTGTAGCAATCATATTTTTCCATTCATGCTCGAATTCTGCTTCTGTTTCAATATTGTACATTATGTACCTTAGGCAGTCTCTGAATTTTGGTGTAGCTAAAGTCCCAAGGTTTTTGTGTGCATTTTGCAGTAGGTGAAATGTGCACAGGCCATGAAATGTGTTAGGAAAAACTGACCTCACAACTGCTTTAATCGCTGCACATTGATCTGTAAAAATGCAGCTTGGTTTCTCATTGTCCATGCATCTACTGAAAGTGTTAAACAACCACTCGAATGTAGGTATTGTTTCATCGTATAATAATGCAGCTCCAAATACTATGAGTTGATGATGATTATTTTTGCCTACAAAGATTGCTGCACAGGAAAAAACATATTAAAGGGTGCACAGATAAACTACTCATGTACACATATAAACTTATATGTGTGTACTGTACTACAGATATGTGAGTACTAGGAATAATTATATGTGTGTACACATATAAAACACATATTTAATTTTACACACATTACAATCATAATGTTGTGTACAAACAATCATATGTGAGTACATATAAGACTCAAGTGAGTACATAATATTGTGCACATAATATTATAAAAAACTGTGTACACAGTACACACATAACATTTTGTACATATAAAACATGTGGACATATACAAAAATTGTGTAAACACCCTGCACACTATTTATTGTAAGTACACTATTTATCTCCACATCAGGAAAAAACACATTAAAGGGTGCACAGATAAACTACTCATGTACACATATAAACTTATATGTGTGTACTGTACTACAGATATGTGAGTACTAGGAATAATTATATGTGTGTACACATATAAAACACATATTTAATTTTACACACATTACAATCATAATGTTGTGTACAAACAATCATATGTGAGTACATATAAGACTCAAGTGAGTACATAATATTGTGCACATAATATTATAAAAAACTGTGTACACAGAATATAAATTTCTTACCTAGAGGGCGTGCTGTGTTATTTATTCTGTAGGTAGTGTCGAAACTGATTGAATCTCCAAAATATTTGAAGTCTTTTCTCATTGTTGCATCAGACCAGAAAATACTTGCAATATTCTCATCTGAATCCAGCTCTTTATCAAAGAAAAACCCATCATTTTCATTTTGCTTTTTGCAAAAGTGATTTGCAATCACAGTAACATCACCCCCTGCATGTCTCTTGTTCTTTTTTCCCATATATAGTTCTTCAAATCAGTGTGTAAGAACCCTAGTTGTTTTGTCCCACCAGCTGTTTTCCTCACTGAGTCATAGCTGTTTCGAACTGGGACGCCACAACTGTCATTGATGTCAGCAACCACTTTGTATATGACTGGTATTTCTCTATTACTTGTCATACACTGCCTTTCTTCCTCATCCACTGAATCGTGTTTATGATCATCTGTAAATTCTGTAATTGAGTACAGATTCAGCTTTTTGTCTGTCCTCATTTTGATGTATGTTGTGTTACATCCTTCCTTTATTTCCCGTACATTACGCTTCTTAGTAGTTGAATTCATCTTCCCTTTGTTTTTGGGATTATGCTCACTATTTCCACTCCAGCCAGCTTTATTGCAAAGAAGATAGATGTAGTAATATTTCCCTTTCTCCACATTAGGTTCTGCAAGTTGGGTTCTTACACTGAATCCTTTGTATTTAGCATACATCTTGTAAAACAGCACTGCATCTTGTTTTGTTGGGAACTTCAAATGCTCCCATATCTCTTTCTTTTTTGGGTCTATTTGTTCTGTATGAAATAGAGAGTAAGTGGTCAAATATACATAAAATATATGTATACTAACATGTGTATACTACTCTGTGTACAAACATAAAACATGTGTACACAGTACACACATAACATTTTGTACATATAAAAGATGTGGACATGTACAAAAATTGTGTACACACCCTGCACATTATTTATGTACACACATAAAACATTATAATTAATAATTGTGTACACATTAACAATATTAGCATGTGTACATGTATAAAATATACTACTCTGTGCACACATAAAACGTGCACAAACACAAATAATTAATTTGTACATGTAAAAAAATAACAATTGTGTATAAAGATAATAAAGGCAGGTGTACATGTTCAAAAATAGTATAAACACCTTGTATACTATGTACACAGAGAATTAAGTACATCAAACATTGTCTACACAAATCAGACATGTGTACACATTAACAATACACCAGTACACACTTAAAACTGTATGCTAATATACATATAGAATATCTATATTTATAGTTTGTGTAGAAGATGATCCAGAATTGGTACTCTTTAATATGCATATAGAAACATCTTGTACACTATGTACATTAAGTTAACAACTGTGTAAACATATAATTGTGTACATATATCGTGTACAAACATAAAACATGTCTATACACATAACATTTTGTACACATAAAACATGTGCACACGTACACAAACTGAGTACACACCTTGGACACTATCTATGTATGTAATTATAAAACTCATGTACACACAAAACATTGTAATTACATAAATGATAACAATTTAAGCATGTGTAAAAACTTTGTACACTATGTACACAGAGAATTGTGTACATCAAACATTGTCTACATAAATCAAATATGTGTACACATTAACAATATTTAGCATGTATATCTTAATTATATACACCTTGTACACACTTAAAACTGTATAGAAGAATTATCCAGAAATACCTATATTTATAATGTGTGTAGAAGATGATCCAGAATATGTACTCTGTACAGATGATGATCCAGAGTTGTTCTGCATTCTGGATTGTACTTCTGTAGATGCAGATCCTTGAGGTACAGAGATAGGTTGTACTGATTCTTGATGATTAGAGTTTGAATTGTCATTCTGTTACATGAATAAACGACTGTAAAATTGAATTCAAAGGAAAAAAAACAGAGCATCTATAAAATAAGAGTGATGATTACATACAGTATTCCAATCGTTGAAATGTGTCTGGTTCGGGATGCTATCTTCTATCTGAATCATCGGAGCTGCTGTAGAGATCGTCGGAGCTGAAGGAGTTTTTGAATTTGAAGGAGACGGAGGCAGGGAGCTGTGATGATTAGATACAACATTCGAGTTGTTGTAAAGCGACTGGTTCGGGATGCTATCTTCCATCTAAATCACCGGAGAACGCACGGAATCGTTGCTGTAGAGATCGTCGAACCGGAATCGCGGAAGGCGATTTTGAATTGACGGTGCCGGAGCTTCGGAGCTGTGAGCAGGGAGGCGGGAGCTGTGAGCGAAGGTTTAATTAGAAGTTTGTGAAATACCTAATTATATTTGTGAAATGACTTTATTACCCTCGTTTTATTTTTGCACCGTCAGATCTGTTGGATGGCCTGGATTTATTTGACAGTGTCAAGGAAGCCTTTTCCTTGACTCCAAGTTGCTCCCCTATTATTGTTGTGTCTACTGTTTTTATACCATGGTTTCCATAAATTATTTCTTTGTTAAGGCCTACTTTATGGGTTTGGTACTTAACATTTTTCTTGTTATGTTTCCTTTGATCTTGTTTCATTTTCCTAACACTACGATATGGTCTTCTACTCATTCTATTATTCTAATGGGTTTTCGCTATATATACCTATAGCATTTTTCTCGATTAATTCGATCAGATCCGTCATTAATTGATCTTCTCGGATATATTGAATTTTTGTTTCTGGCATCTCTCTTAATTCTCTATTTTCATTATTCATGTAATCTTTGTATTCTAAAAGTTCTTTCTTAATATCCTTCCAGGATTCTGGGTTTCTACTTATTCTCGTGTCTATTTTAATTATGAGTCTATCAAAGTAATAGATTATTTTATTTAAATCGTTGTCCATTCTTATATTCTATTACTTAAATCAGTAATCATTTGTTTTAATGTTTCTATTTCACTATTATTCTGATTTTGATGGATTATCGTAATATTTTTTATATCTTCTTCTTCTTGATCTTGGTTATTTAATTCATTTGATTGAAAATTTTCCGATTGGGTTAATCTTTCTATTTTATTTTCCTCGATTTTCCTAGGGTCTTGCTTTACAGATCTACTGGATTCTGCTTTTACTATTTTTAATGGTGTCTCTAAGTGAATTATTGGTTTGAATAGATCTTCAATAGTGATGACTTCTTTGTCCTTAAATGTTAAACTATGGTGACTATTTGTTAGGGCATAATTTATTTGGTAAGTTACTGAAAATGGTTTACTATTTTCTTTCATAAGATCGTCTCTTTTTAATTCATACTTTATAATTATAGATGAATCTAGGTTTTCATCCGTTAAACTTAATCCTTGTTGTAGATTTATATCAAATTTTATTATTCCACAACTCAGATTTCCTGATCCTTTGGCGATGATACTTTCTTCCTGGTTTATAATTCTATCGTCTCTAATTTCTAATTCTATGGGAGCGTTAATTCCTAATTTCATGGTGGACTTAATTATGATTTGAATTGTACTAATATGTATATATGCTATTTTTGTTCGCTCTTCTTCTTTTAGTTTACTTAGTCTTTTCCTAATTTGTTCTTTATTGATGATTTGTACTAAGAAATTTCCATTTGCTTGATTTTACTTCTCCTATCATTATACCATATTTTATTATATTATCTCTATTAAAGAGTTTTGATAAAAAGGATTTTGTTACAAAGTTTTGTGTTTCTGATAATGTAAAATTCGTCCTTTCTTTTATTCTCTTAACATCTATTAATCCGTCTAAAAAATAGTTATCTTCTTCGTGTTTTTGAATGTAATCAAACATATTATCACTGTTTTCTGCCATTAATTAAAAGGAAGTAGAAACTTCATACCTGAATGGCTTTGTTGTGTTTTGCTCTTGATTTGTTCCTTCGTTTGATCTCCGTGCTTTTTTATGTGGTTGATTTGTGTGTAGTTGGTGATTTTGTATGGTTTTGTATTTTGTATATTGCGTTGTAAGACTCCAGGAACAAAGTTCCAATCTTACACTTGGCCTCCAGAACTTGGAAGTTCAAGCCAACGAGAGAGTTTTTTAAGAGACTTTACTTTGCTCTAAACTGCTCTGTTTTTATTTATGCTTCATACCCTCCTTATATAGACGGAGGTTGGACGTTTAAAACGTCATTGATTACATCACAAAAGAAAACGATGAAAATATAAAGATTACATTATTGCTCGACTTTTTATAGTGGGAGTCAGCCAACCCTTTTTTGTCCTCTACTTCATCTTTTCTTCAATAATGGAACTTCAATAATGGAACTCCATTATTTTCCTCCAGATGATGTTGATGTTGCTGCTGCTGTTGTTTCCTTTTTTGTTGCTCCATTGTCTTCAACTTCTCCACACCACTCACAAAATGGTTCTTCATAGCTTATCAATAATTTACATAATTGTTTTTTCATTGGTACTGGTAATACTGTAAGGTTTCCACTTATTTCAGTGAAATCCTTAGTCATCCTGTTGATAACTTCCATTTCTTCAGCAATTAATTTGTTCTTTGACCTGCTGATGATGATAATATCAAAACTACTGTAATTAACTTTTGTTTGACTTTCTGGTTCTATGTTGGTCAATGCTCTGCATACTGCGAATAATCCTTTTGCCAGATGGTCCGGTCTCCGTTCATAATCTTTGAGATTATCTCTAGTTGGATAATCATTATTTTGATACTCCCATGAGGATAACTGCCTTCGTTCCTAGTAACTGTCTTCCTTCTTCGTTGAAAATTGGATGACTGCTTGTGTATTTTAGGAAGATCTCCCTTCCTTTGGCAAATGATTCCAGATATCTTCGAATTATAAGCTCCATCTTCTGAGGAAAATATTTGAATATCTTTGTACTTGTTGTATAAATGGTGTCTATCAGACCATACTGATGTAGGTCGAATAGTAATTCTGGTGTTGTTTCATCTGTTATTACGGCCTTCGGTCCTCCTCGATTGACATGAAAGAATCCCATCATCGTATTTTGCTCCAATTTTTCTTCATAATTAATTATCATGTTCCAATGGTCTATGAGCCCTTGGAGTGTTGGTTTCCTTGATTCTTCTCTTTCTTGGGTTGTTGGAATACTTCTGATACTTGGTATTTTCATCACCATTTTTTGTTGCATTTGTTGTCCTGATGGTTCTTTCAAGGCCATCACCTTGTACGATTGTTGAAGTGTTTGTTCTGCTTCTTCCTTTGTTTTGTATGATTGATGTTGGACTGGCTTTCCCATAATGTGCTGGGATGCAATCGCCCAATTGCTATATAATCCTCTGAATGGTCCGTTAAAAATAACGTACCATTTACCATTTTTCCTTTCATCCTCTTCATATTTTTCTTTTCCCCTTTCTTTTTCTTCTTGTTCCACCATGTCTGCCCATCTTGTAGTTTTGCTGCTTGAGGCTGAGGCTTGTTGTTGTTGCTGAATTTCCTCAGGGTTTTTCTTTAGCTGGTTTTGCAGGATGTTGATGGTGTTTTTTAGCTCTTCTACCTCCCCCTGCAGAGAAGGACTTGTGCTTCGAGTGTCTGTTGCTTTTCTTCTTTCTGCATCAGCTGGTTCATTAATGATTTGATTATTCCTTCCATTCTCTCGTCAGTGTATCCGTGAATGGATTGTTGCTGGATTTGATGTACTTCAAGTAGGGATTGTAATAGTGGAGTTGTTGTTGCCACCGAATTAATCGTCCTTTGTTGAAGTCTGCTTCTAGTTTGTACCTCCAAAAACCTATTACATATTTAGAATCGGTTTGAAGCTCAAACCTTGTTGATAATAATTCTAGTTTCCATTTTTTCAATGTTCTGAGACAAGCTAGTGTCTCTAATTCATGTATTGGATAGTTCTGTTCAGTAGTAGTAAACGTTCCAGAAATATATTTACATAATTTCTTGGAATATTTATCACTATTAAACGGAACTGATGATGCTCGAGAATCCAAAGATTCAATAATTCTGTCCGTAGACTGATAATCTTTAGGCTTTTTGCCAGAGATATTAACCTCATTTTTCCAATAATATTACCAAAATTGTCCATTTGTAATAATTCTTTGCCATTTTGTATGGCCAACATGCATCCTGCCCACGTATCTTTAGATGCATCTGTCTGAATTATCAAAAAGTCTTTTTCACAAGGATTATATAATTTTGGTAAATGTTGACATTTTTCCTTCATTAGTAAAACTATTTTTGTATCTTGATCATTCCATGACCAAGGCGTTTTTTCAGAAATCTTTTTCTGTAAATGCTTTCTTTCTTTTGCAAGATCCTTAAGAAATCCTTGTTCACTTATATAATTTAAACATCCAAGAAAACGTTGAATTTGTTCTATTCTCAAGTTGATTAGGAAATTTATCAATCTTTTCCTTGGTATTAGGAGATAATTCAATTTCTCCAAAATTGTTTATTTTCATTCCGAGATATTCAATTTCTTCTTGAATGAGTTTTGATTTCTTTTTTGAAATAATTAAACCTTTTTCTTTAATTCGATTTAAAACTATTAAAAGTTTTTCACAATGGTCTTCCTTAGTTTGATTAGTAAAAACAATTATATCATCAATATAAGCAAGACAAAAGTCTTGTAATCCTTCTAAATTGTGATCCATAAAAAGTTGATAAATTGCTGGTGCTTGTTTTAATCCAAAAGGTAAAACATTTCATTCATAATGTTTTTGTGGTGGACATGAAAAGGCTGTTAGGGGTTTAGTGTTTTCATGTAATCTTAACTGCCAATATCCTGATTTAGCATCTAGACTACTAAACCATGTTTTTCCTTTAAGTCTTTCTAAGATTTAATCCTTTCGTGGTAACTTATAACTATCTCCAACAGTATTTTCATTCAGTTTTTATAATTAATGACCATACGTCTTTTCCCTCTTTTTATTTCATTATTATTTTCTACGTAAAATGCAGGTGCACTATGTGGACTTATACTTTCCCTAATGATTCCTTTTTCTAAAAGTTCTTTACATTCCTTTTGAAATTCTTCGACATCTTTTTGAGTGTACTGAATTTTATTTGGAACATTAACTTCTATTGTTGGTCCTTTAATTTTATTTCTATTAATTCGATGTTCTTGTTTTTCTCTATATCTAAGGGATGTTCACTACATATTTCATCTAAGGTTTCTTCGATGATTCCATTACCTATCTGAATATATTCAAGTCTATTTTTTATATTTTGTAAAACAATTTTTAAAGCCTCATTTTTTGTAATTATTTTTGTTGTAACCATTCTAGATTCTTGATTTTTCATTCGTGGGGCTCTTAAACTAATACTTCTTATCCTTTGAATAAAAGGTTGATATAGTTTAAGGAAATTGTTTCCTATAATTAGATCTAATCCAGAATCATGTTGATATATAGTTTTTGCAGTAAAAACGTATTGTTCTATGATGATAGGAACATAAGTTTTTGCATACCATATTTCATGTATTGATTTATCTGCGACTATGATTTTTAAGGGTTTTTCAAGCTTTTCCCAATGTTTAATAGTTGTTCTTTTAGCAAAACAGAGGGTTGCCCCTGTATCAATGTATGCTAAGTAATTTCTATTTTCTATTGTTATTTTTATAAATGTTGCATTTGGATTTCCCTTAGCTAAAGTTCTATTCGGACTCATCCGATGATGATTTTGAATAAAACTCGATTATTTCGATGTCTGATAGTTCACAGTCTGAATCTTCTATTGGTTCGAAACCATAATCATAGGATAATCTTAATACTTCTTGCTTTTTATCATTTTTGTTTTTCTTTGGACATTTATTAGCATAATGTCCTTCCTCATTACATAACCAACATAGACAGTTGGTTTTTCCCTTTGGACAATATTCTGTTTTTTCTTTTTGTTTATACTGTTTTCTATTTCTAAAGTATCTATTTGGTTTTTTATATTAATTTCTTTTGTATTCTTTATACGGTATTCTTCTAATTTTCCTATATTTTCTGTGTTTCTTTTTATAATATTTTATCTTATTATTATCCTCACATCCGTATTTTCCTACTTTATCTATGCTTTGTTCACAGCATAATTTTATTCTAGCTTGTTTTTTAAGGTTTTCTTCATTACATGCTTGTTTATGCCATTCTTGAAGAATTAAAATTCTTCCTCCTAGTGTGTTCGGGATGCTTTCTTTTCTTAATTCTTCTTCGAAAGTTGCTTCTACCCTAGATGCTACTATAGGTGGTAATTTTGCGTATATTAGTTTATCCAAGTCTTTCCTAGCAGGTTCTATAACTTGGTAGTAATACTTTCTAAATTCACATATGAAGGATTCTAAGTAACAGATGTTACATATTCTAAGATTAGTTAGGTGCCAAATGGCTTGTTGACGTAGTGTTGTATTTTGTCTAGTTTCCTGAGGAAATCTTCCTAGAAATTATGGGTTATAACTTGTATAATTTTTTCGAATGTTTTTAATGCATCATCCCCATATATAAGGGTTTTACTAGGGATATCCATGATACTTAAGTAATGATAAACTATTCCGGTTGGATATCGAATAACTTTTATAATTTACAAAACAACCGGAATGTAGAAGATGTAAGAAGTGTGTGTTGGATCACAATCAAGACGGTGTTGCCTCCATCACTGACATAATGTAAGAAGAGTCGAAGAGAGCAGCAAATGTAGTCGATAAGTGCATTGTTGGCGTCGCTTACAAGGGAGACTGAGCCGAAGGTGGTGAAGGGAGATCCAATGTGTAGCATTATACACCGGCGATCAGCTCCAATGTCAGTTTGCTCAAATTAACTCATCTTCTCTAGAGCCTCTCCCCTGCTGTTAATTAATTAATTAATTATTCATGACAAGTAATAATGATTTTGGATGTAAGTAAGTGCTAATTCGGTCATTACATATACGTTTGGTAAGCGATAAAGTACGAGAAAAGGGTCATTTATAAATGGTGGCAAGGGTATGCTCGGATTCCAAATGAAGGCGGGTAAGGGTTAATGGAACACAGTTGCATGGAAGTCAAGTATTCCACTTGGCCGAGTTGGTTAAGGAACTAAACACGCAACTCAAGGTCATAAGTTCAAGTCCCTGCTCTAGCAAATCCTTCATTTTTAGTTTTCAGTCTTTTTGATAGATGATGACATCATAGTGACGTCACCCCCACATCAGCATCTCCTTCTCCAATTTGCAGAAGCCGCCGCCGCCTCTCTGTTCCAAGCATGACCAATTCTTCATATAATGGATGTTTGTTCGGGTTTTGATGATTGTAAATCATCACCCCGTGAATTTACAGCTCTCCAGCTCCATTATTGGCCTGAGTAACGCCAAAACGGAGTTACCCCATCGACCACACTAACAACCGACCTTTCACTCCTTTCTTTCTCGTGACCTTGACTTTTGGGTACTCCAGATGGCATCGAGAGGCTTCGGAGTCGGATATAAAAGCCAACAAGCCTTCGACTTTGAGTCACGGAACCTCACCGTCGTAGCTTCGACGAGAGTTGTGGCGGAGCGTTCCAAACATGCCCAACCCTTGGAAAATACAAACCCGACATCCTCTTAAGCATGAAATCTTTTCCAACCTTCAAAAGGTAGTTTCGTGCGAAAAATAGGGGAATCCAAGCTTCACCGGAGCTTCACCAAAATGGAGGCTTTGTCTCCTGCAACTTGGGGAAGAAGATGGCAAAATTGCAGTTTGGTCACCCGACTTTCTAAGTTACATCATGATCCTTCAGTTTAATTTTAATTACTGTCGTAATCCTAAACTATCAACTTGTGACAGATTCGGCCCAACTAACTTTTCAGTTAGTACAAATTGGCCCGGAAGTTACGGAAGTCCGCTAAGTCCTTATTTCCATCCGATTCAAGCTACGGAACCGATTTCCAAGTCAACCGACTCGATTTATACGTGGGTTGGTTCAATGGGGTAAATTCCTAATATTTTTATTAGTTAATATTCCATTAACTAAAATTATTTAATTAAGTATTTCCATTATTTTGGAAACGAGTTCCGGTAATTACCTTATCACGGAAAGTTGGATTTATCGGATGAATCGAATTGTTGGATTAACGAATAAGGGTTATACTCCCCATGGAATATTAATTCCTTAGTATGACGTAATAATTGTTATGATATTATTACGAGGACTTTTATATCACCCATAACTCCTATTCAAATCAGCTATCTTCCGAGGGTTAGATTTTACTCGGAATAAGATCGCATGTGAAACGATGTGGCTTCGATTGCTTTGGTGGTTAGTTAAACCAATGGATGACGTGATGGATTGTTAAATCCATATAAACTATAA
This sequence comes from Linum lewisii, assembly GCA_034768395.1. Lineage (NCBI taxonomy): Eukaryota > Viridiplantae > Streptophyta > Magnoliopsida > Malpighiales > Linaceae > Linum > Linum lewisii. Next base: position 59,464,361 of record CM068300.1, read on the forward strand.
ATCTATTACTTGTAGGTACTATGATACCTTGATGATTTGGATGACTAACTGTTGTTTGATGGTTGTTCAGAGTAGTAAGTGACGCAGATCCTCATTAATGCCGGTTTATAAAGTTATGATACCTAAGGTTAGAGGGACTTAAGTAGTCCGAGTGACTCCCCTACTTACCTGGGAATTAAGACGGAAAGTCTTGGTTTTGACAACAAGGTGTCATTTCTACGGAAAGTTCTATCTTTCCGGAACCATGGGTTTTATACCTAATTATGTTTGATTCGACTATGGTTGAATCGTGATGTTATCTAATGATGTTTGACACCTAGTGTATACAGGTGGAAAGTAGAGCCTCGCTAGCTAGTCCTCCGCCGGGAACATCGATGGATACGGGTTCCTACCAGGTGATGGAAGTTGGGTATTGTTAGCCCCAATCGATTCACGGTAGATAGGTACGGATAGCCCCAACCGGATGATAAGAGTTGGGTGGAATTAGCCTCGACCGGATGATGGGAGTTGGGTATTGATAGCCCCAATCGATTCATGGTAGTCGGGAAGAATAATGACTCTTGTGAAGTCCCTATTATAGGCTCAGAAGTAAGCCTTATCGATGATGGCGTAGAGGTTAGCTAGGCGGGAAGAGGGGACGCCCTATTGTTTAATGAAAGTTGATCGAGTTGATCTCGATGTTGTGTGGTACTATTGAAATAGCTCATGTGATGTCTTATTGACTTGTGATTATGTGTGTTAATGTTTCACATATAGGTCGTGATTGGAATATTGGATTAATATTCCTTGTGTCAAGTCATTCAATAGATGGTAACGGTAATCTCCGTTACGGAAGGATGATTATGGAATTACTGGTTTGCGTTGTTAATTCCATTAAATGTGTTCATTTATGTTATACGGAATAATCATGATAATGGACTGACCCCGAGCCACCCACTAGTTTTGCAGGAATTTCCTGGACAAGCAACGGATCACCGGAGTTTCTTAAGGCGTGCCGGAGCAGTGGATCATGAGACGGTGTAATGGCGACTTGGAGAATCGCTCTCAAGTCGTTGGGCCCAATTCCGCTGTAAATGTTTTGACGGTTAATACCCTATTTTTATGGTTGGTTTGAAAGTAGTTGGTCAAAGTTGTATTTTTCAACCTTTGAGTCATCGTCTGTCCCGGGACACGTTGTCATTTTACAATTCATAAAATTGGGGTGTTACATTTTGGTATCAGAGCCGGCTTCCTCCTGTTTCTCGGGTTACCAAGAAACACTGGAAGATCGATCTGGTGCGGGAGTTATTCTAGTGATTTAAAGAAAAAGGGTATTAAGTTTTGACGGATTTTAACCTAGGTTTAAAAGTGAAAGGTTTTTCACAGGCACCGGTCTCAGATCCCTGCATCATGGCACCGACACAGAAACCTCCACGGTGAGACGTTCTTGAGTTCTATAACTAACGTTGTTGAAATAATCCGATATTATGACAAATGGTGGGTGTGGCTGATATAGATGTTACAAGATTAAAGTAAGAATTTATTTGCTTATCACGCGAATGATAAGGGTTCCGACAAGGATACAAACAACGGCAAGGACTGCTAAGAAAGTTTTGTAGGTAACTTCTATGTTTCTATTACGAAAACCACTATTAGCCTTGTTCCTGACGGAAGATGCAGATGACGCAGCAGTATCGAGAATAGTCTCTCCTGAAATTGCTTGTCTTTCACTTCCGAAGGTACGCTCGTAGATGTTTAATTTTCGTAAGAGACCGTTGATCACGACTTTGGCTCGATGTTGCATCGGGGGATCTAACCATGCAAAGTAACTACAATGGTTGTTCATCCTCTGCCACAGACCAAAGGGATAGATGAGTTTCTCTCTGGTTAGTTTTAAATGATAGTCGAAACTTGTAAAGCACTTTTGACTTACCAAGCGACGTCTTTTGCAGCTAAAGAACCTTCGCCATGGATTTTCTTCCATCCAGGATGTTGTTATAATCGTGACTTCCCCGCACTGGCAAATGGGAATCGTAGCCATTTCTTTGATATAAAAGCGATGAATGAGGTATTTCTTTTCTAACCTCTGTTGTGTTATCCAAAACGTTCTGTTACCGTCTATTTAAAATGACGAACCCTATCCTCCTAGCCCTTGACTTATTGGACCCCTTTTCTTTGTCCATGCGTGCCGACATGAAATGAGTGGTGTCACCATTATTGTGACCACTCCCTTCTCGAATCTGGCTCCCATAAAAACCGGGTTTCGAAAACTTGACCACCATCACCATCTCTTTCGTTTTCCCTCCCTTTCTTAGTAAACTCTCTCAATTCCGGGAATGTCCTATCGAGAGGATGGTAGTGTGCGTGACGTGGGATTTGTAATCTTTGCCTTGATCATCCTGTGTGGTCAAATTTTCGTTATCAGGAAGCTGATGTCAGAGACAGCTGAGGAACGACGTCGGGAACTCGATCGCAAGAACTTGCATGATGAGTAGATCACTTTAATTTCGCACTAACTGTTGTTGTGGTAACTCATGTTTTAAGTTGTGATCTTGCGTTTTGAGTTAGTTGCTTTAAGGGAATAACTGGTTTGGATGTCTAAAGGTGGAAGAGAAGTAGAAAATTATTATTATTAAGAAGGAACTGGGTACATGAACTGGTAGTACCAAATGGCCATTCGGGTCGCGTCTTTTTAGAACTAACCCCGTGAAAGATCCACTAACTCGATCGGACGCTCTCGCTTCTTTCCCTTGTCAACCTCCGGTATCTTACCTGCCATTTCTTGAATCCCGTCCCTAAACTGTTTCTTTCCACAACAAATCTTGACTGTTCCCGCTTGGTCCGGTCTTCCCCTGATGGCAACTCCTGTCTGCGCAACATGAGCCATGTTAAGCGGAAAGCACCTGCCTACTTTTGGTACAGAGAGAAAAGGGTTTCTGAAATGGTCAAAAATTATACACCATCCTCCCTTAAAATGGAAGGAAAAATTCAGTTCCATAAGCTGGTTCATGCTGATGAAACTACCGGTAATGTTATACATCAGTAACACGTCCGGTATGATCAAGGGACCCAACTTAACGGAACCCTTCCCTTTGGACTTTGCCTTGAAACCCCTTCCAAAGGAAACGAGTTGGTTAAAGCTACGATCTAGAGAAATGAAGGAGTTTTCATTCGGAGTCATGTGATTAGGACAGCTGCTATCTAGTGTCCATTCCATTGTAATAGAATCGCAAAATGGACAGAAATCAGTCAAGTAAGGATTACTAGGAGGGACTGGCAGACTCTCAGTGGTGGAAAAAAGGTTGAGGAATGGAGTCGCTCCTGCATTTTTCCTTTCTTCACCGAAAACTTGCATCCGAACCTCCCGTAAGTATTGACGGAATTCCCTCAGAGCACCATGCGGGTGACACTTGGAACCGAGCTTCATCTGGGTTAAATACCCAAGTGAAGGAAACGTTGATCTCCGACACAAGATCTACGTAAATCTCTCGCTTTCTGCGAAGACACGTGAACGGCTCCGTTTAAAGCCTGAACCTGTGTTGTCATGTCGTTCTTTTTACTTTTGACTTTCGAGTCCGAACGGCGGCTTATTGGGCAAGCTAACTGTAACCTCTTCTTCTTTAAATTGACGCCCTCCCTCTAAGTCATTCTCTAAAGAAAGATGACTTGCTCTGATGAAACAGAAACCTTGAGTGGGATAAATTTCATCCTTCTGATAGTCATTCTTCTTTTCGTGGCTATCACCTTCATCCTAAAATTATGCAAACACATAGATCGACGAAGGCGTCAAGAAAATCCTCCGGAAGGACCAGTTCGGCGGAGTCGAACAGAAGTCTCATCCCGCATGCCTTAGTATTTCTTCAAATTCATGTTGTAACCTTATTCTCTTTCTTGTGATTTTTGTCTGGGACATAAGTATGTATTGTCTCAGACGGTGCATACGTTCTTTAATCACTGGCTAGTTGGTAAGAATTCTGTTTCTCAGAATCCCTGCGGATGGCAGATGAACCAAGAGATGCCAATAGTTTGTATCGATTCTTTAACTAGTGAATTTAAAAAGAAGATCTCGTAATCTGCATCTGTTTAACCATACTTGCCGACACTCGCAAGTGGGCGAGGCTCAATGATGACACCTCCCCTTCCTCCTTCTCTTTAAGAACCCCCCTCTCTTCTCTTCTTTCTCTCGACAGCCGAATCACCAGTGGAAATCTTGAAGTCCTCCACCGCAGTCGCTTCAAGAATGGAAAGGGGCTACGACGAGGACTACGCCATGAAGAAGGCCATCATCCTCGGAACAGGATGCCTCCTTCTCATTGTGTCTTTCTTTTACTTTGTATGTCTAGGTTATCGTAGAGGCGTCTTCGATGGACCTATGGAAGCATTCGAGAAAATGGCGATCATCATCTGTTTAGTGATCTTGTTTCTAGCTTGCCTTCCTTTTAGTTTTCTCGAATTAAAAATTAAGTTTTCTCACGTTTGTGAATTGCTCTGGTTTGGCACCGTTAAAATTAATTGTCGTCTGATTTCGAGGATGAAATCTTTTTAAGGAGGGGAGAAACATTACACCCCGAATCTCTGAACTAGAAATTTTTTTTGAATTTCATTCCATACGTTTGAGAAATGACCGTAAATTGATGATTAAATGATTTCGAGACAAGTTAAGTTCACTCATGGAAGGCGGAGCGAGAGGTTAAGCGACCGACTCGACTCTTGCGGTATAGCGTGAAGTGTTCGATACGGTAGACCTCGTTAATCAAATGGTTTTATAATTTGGTTAAGCTCGAATTCCAAATGAAGGCGGGTAAGGGTTAATGGAACACAGTTGCATGGAAGTCAAGTATTCCACTTGGCCGAGTTGGTTAAGGAACTAAACAAGCAACTCAAGGTCATAGGTTCAAGTCCCTGCTCTAACAAATCCTTCATTTTTAGTTTTCAGTCTTTTTGATAGATAATGACATCATAGTGACGTCACCCTCACATCAGCATCTCCTTCTCCATGTTTGTCGGGTTTTGATGATTGTAAATCATCACCCCGTGAATTCACAGCTCTCCAGCTCCATTATTGGCCTGAGTAACGCCAAAACGGAGTTACCCCATCGACCACACTAACAACCGACCTTTCACTCCTTTCTTTCTCGTGACCTTGACTTTTGGGTACTCCAGATGACATCGAGAGGCTTCAGAGTCGGCTATAAAAGCCAACAAGCCTTTGACTTTGAGTCACGGAACCTCATTGTCGTAGCTCCGACGAGAGTTGCGGCGGAACGTTCCAAACATGCCCAACTCTTGGAAAATACAAACCCGACATCGTCTTAAGCATGGAAATCTTTTCCAACCTTCAAAAGGTAGTTTCGTGCGAAAAATAGGGGAATCCAAGCTTCACCGGAGCTTCACCAAAATGGAGGCTTTGTCTCCTGCAACTTGGGGAAGAAGATGTCAAAATTGTAGTTTGGTCACCCGACTTTCTAAGTTACATCATGATCCTTCAGTTTAATTTTAATTACTGTCGCAATCCTAAACTATCAACTTGTGACAGATTCGGCCCAACTAACTTTTCAGTTAGTACAAATTGGCCCGAAAGTTACGGAAGTCCGCTAAGTCCTTATTTCCATCCGATTCAAGCTACGGAACCGATTTCCAAGTCAACCGACTCGATTTATACGTGGGCTGGTTCAATGGGGTAAACGAGTTCCGGTAATTACCTTATCACGGAAAGTTGGATTTATCGGATGAATCGAATTGTTGGATTAACGAATAAGGGTTATACTCCCCATGGAATATTAATTCCTTAGTATGACGTAATAATTGTTATGATATTATTACGAGGACTTTTATATCACCCATAACTCCTATTCAAATCAGCTATCTTCCGAGGGTTAGATTTAACTCGGAATAAGATCGCATGTGAAACGATGTGGCTTCGATTGCTTTGGTGGTTAGTTAAACCAATGGATGACGTGATGGATTGTTAAATCCATATAAACTATAAATCTATTACTTGTAGGTACTATGATACCTTGATGATTTGGATGACTAACTGTTGTTTGATGGTTGTTCGGAGTAGTAAGTGACGCGGATCCTCATTAATGCCGGTTTATAAAGTTATGATACCTAAGGTTAGAGGGACTTAAGTAGTCCGAGTGACTCCCCTACTTACCTGGAAATTAAGACAGAAAGTCTTGGTTTTGACAACAAGGTGTCGTTTCTACGGAAAGTTCTATCTTTCCGGAACCATGGGTTTTATACCTAATTATGTTTGATTCGACTATGGTTAAATCGTGATGTTTTCTGATGATGTTTGACACCTAGTGTATACAGGTGGAAAGTAGAGCCTCGCTAGCTAGTCCTCCGCCGGGAACATCGATGGATACGGGTTCCTACTGGGTGATGGAAGTTGGGTATTGTTAGCCCCAATCGATTCACGGTAGATGGGTACGGATAGCCCCAACCGGATGATAAGAGTTGAGTGGAATTAGCCTCGACCGGATGATGGGAGTTGGGTATTGATAGCCCCAATCGATTCATGGTAGTCGGGAAGAATAGCGACTCTTGTGAAGTCCCTATTACAGGCTCAGAAGTAAGCCTTATCGATGATGGCGTAGAGGTTAGCTAGGCGGGAAGAAGTGACGCCCTATTGTTTAAGGAAAGTTGATCGAGTTGATCTCGATGTTGTGTGGTACTATTGGAATAGCTCATGTGATGTCTTATTGACTTGTGATTATGTGTGTTAATGTTTCACATATAGGTCGTGATTGGAATATTGGATTAATATTCCTTGTGACAAGTCATTCAATAGATGGTAACGGTAATCTCCGTTACGGAAGGATGATTATGGAATTACTGGTTTGCGTTGTTAATTCCATTAAATGTGTTCATTCATGTTATACGAAATAATCATGATAATGGACTGACCCCGAGCCACCCACCAGTTTCGCAGGAATTTCCTGAACAAGCAACGGATCACCAGAGTTTCTTAAGGCGTGCCGGAGCAGTGGATCATGAGACGGTGTAATGGCGACTTGGAGAATCGCTCTCAAGTCGTTGGGCCCAATTCAGCTGTAAATGTTTTGACGGTTAATACCCTATTTTTATGGTTGGTTTGAAAGTAGTTGGTCAAAGTTGTATTTTTCAACCTTTGAGTCATCATCTGTCCCGGGACACGTTGTCATTTTACATTTCATAAAATTGGGGTGTTACAAGACTACTGATAATGATCATACAATCCTCTAAAATGCATCGAGGATAGAAGAATATGGTACAATGTTGTTAATTACCTCTTATATGGAACTCTAACTTGGTGTTGTTGTCGAAGATATAACCATTTCGAACCTTACAAATATTTCAGTATCAAATCACATCCTATTCATCTCACGACATCTAACACAAAATTCTATAATCACCAAATTTCCTTTTTTTTCAGAGATAGCTTCCGCAGAAGAAGAGCAGGTAACCATACATAAGAAAGCATTAAGTGAATTGCTCCACCGCAGCCTCTCAGGTTCTTATTCCTTCTCTCTTACGTCTCGTATCCATTCTCAGCTATCTGCTCCTCTACGTAATGCGTTTGCGGCGGAATATGCTGCACCTGATTTTGATTTCTATTCCTGCTTGATGCTCGAATCTCTGCAATGAATGGCTGAATTCTCTCGTCTGTGTATTCGTAGTTTCCATTTGTTGGATTACACTCACTGTTTTGACTTCTAATTCGATGTTTAAAATGGAAGAGCTGCGGAAGCGAATTTGTTTGTGTGAGCCAATCCTTTTCCTCCTTCGGAAAAAAATCTGTGGTGAGACTTGCTTTCACTACACGGTTTTGAATACGGATAGGGTTCAACCTATTCCGGTAATCCGATGATGTCTGATTAGTCCCTCCCAAGTGGGGTGCTGAAATTTGTTTCTCCCGTCAACGTATTGAGATTTTGTTAGAAGAAAGACATGTACTTGGTCAAAAACATTGGGGATTACGTATGTCAGTATGTGGGATGATATTTCTATGTTCTTCAGGCGGGTGGATTTCGCGACTTGGCCGTAAAACTTCGATTCACCGACGACGGAGAAGATGATGAAAATAGCAATTATGGTAATTAACTTAGATTTTAAAAATTGGTAACCAAAATTAATTGGGATTTGACAGGGCGCTTGTTAAGCAAATTATACTATGATTAAACACATAAATATTGTATTTTGAATACAAAAGAATGATGTCCTCCCTTTCCCTTTTCATCATCAATACCTTCCTCCTTATAAAAAAAAATCATCAAAATTGGTGATTGATATGATAATCATTTTATTCCCAAAATCTCACCTTTGTGAATTCCAATAATAGTTGATTATGAATTTATGATATCATTAAGTATGAAATTCAATCAATTAAGTTACTAATTGCCTAAATTATGTTTTATCTTCAATGAGTTACCTTTTTTTTCAGATTTGGTTAAATGAAATACGTTTTGGGTTAGTACGTTTAAATTATTTTTTTTTCTTTTTCAAATTTACTTGCGTCATTAATCCCATTTTTGGTTTTGGTATGGTAGGTTTGAGTGTCCATATTGTTTTTTTTTTGCTAGTGATAATGATCTGGCATTGATTTCAATGTGGGTGTAATTTGGTTAAGTGTCACTTAGTGTGATTGATTAACATTTTTTAAGTTTGGAACTAATTAAATCTTAACCAAAAAAATCTTGCATCAATTAGTTAATTTAAGGTGTAATGCTTAATTTGTTTGATTTTGTCTTTTTTTTTTGCAGACGTAATTAATTTCCTCTCTTTAATTGGCGGGCGTAATTTTCTCGCTTTAACCTTCTCCTTTAAATGGGGTTGCTAAACCATTCTAAATCAATTTTGTTTAATTGGCGGACATAATAATTTAAAACTTTAAAATCAAAACTAAGGGCTTAGCCTTAGGTTTAGGTTTATCCTTTAAATCAACCCCACCCCAACCCCTCCCCAACCTTTTTCCTCTTTTTTTTTTTGTTTTGTTCTTTTTAGTTAGGATGGTGCACGATCTATAGTCCTCCATAACTGGAGTTTCCACGGAAAAAAAAAAAAACTAAAAAAACTTGGTGTTGTTGAGTGCAATGTAGTCTAAATCGAGATTCCACATAGAATCGAAAACATGGGTGAAATCGGAATCGTAGTTTTTAATGATAAAATCATAAGATTTTTATGAACTACTATCGAAACAT